>PVHX01010645.1:0-68856 GCA_004024805.1 Geosciurus inauris | reverse complement strand
TGAACTTTTAATCCTCCTGCCTCAGCCTCCTAAGCCTCTGGGATTACAGGCATATGCCACCACACCTGGCCAAATGTCTGTATTCTAAGAAAGCTCATCTTACCCAGGCCTGGCCCTCCTCAGTCACCTCTTAGTCCTCTTCTGCCATCATGAAGTTGATGGCCATCATAGAGTTGAGGGAGCAGGGCTGCTCAGGGACACTCTAGGGAATGTGGTCATCCCACGGTTACAACAGTCTCTGAAGCTGTCACTCTCAGCACATTCTTTGTAATCCTATTCCTCTTAGAACAAAGCTGAATACTGCTGTTTGGTAAGACAATAGCAAGACCCAGTATAAAAGTCTGGATTACCTTCAGATTAAGCGTGCACTTCAGAACATTTTTTCTAGGCGAGGAAGACTGGCATATCAGAATCTCCAAAAAGGCAAAGGGGTGGCATTCCTTTCCAATCAACGCATAACTTCCCTTTCCCCCTGCTTATGATTCATTCTACTGTATGTGTAATGCATAGAAATGGCTTGCAGAAAGGGAGGAAAGAAAGGTTGATAATCACTGCTTTAAATCAACCTTATTTTGAGCTCAAATTTGGAACACCAATTTTGACAAAGCACAAGGATTCCTTTCTCTGTGAGTCTCAGATGCCTTAGCTCGACGTAGCTCGATACTGTTGGCAACCCCTCCTGCTCACATGCTCCTTGGTAACTATGTCCTGAGTCCAAGGCAGAGGCAGCAAACTGGCCTGCAGATGCCTTTTGTTTGGCCCACACACACAAAAAAGGGGGAGAATTAGTTGTCAGCATTTACAAAGTGGGACATTTATTTATTTATTTATTTTGGTACTGGGGATTGAACTCAGGGGTACTCAACCACTGAGCCACATCCCCAGCCCTATTTTGTGTTTTATGTAGAGACAAGGTCTCACTGAGTTGCTTAGCACCTCGCCGCCGTTGCTGAGGCTGGCTTTGAACTCGCGATTCTCCGGTCTCAGCCTCCCTAAGTGCTCCCTAAGTGCAGGCTTGAGCCACCACGCCCGGCTACAAAATGGGAAATTTAATACAAAATCTCAGACTTCTGGTTTCTCTGGTTTTTGTTTCTTTTTTTTTCTCTTTGTTTTGGTACTGGGGATTGAACTCAGGGGTACTCAACCACTGAGCTACATCCCCAGCCCTATTTTGTGTTTTACTTAGAGACAGGGTCTCCAATCTTCCTGTATTAGCCTCCCCAAATGCTGGGATTACAGGTGTGCACCATTGTGCCCGGCATGACCTCTCTTTTGTTTTAAAACCAGACAAACCAAGGCAGGTGCAGTGGTGCATGCCTGTAATCCCAGCACTTTGGGAGGCTGAGGCAGAAGAATTGTGAGTTCAAAGCCAGCCTCAGCAACAGCCAGCGCTAAGCAACTCAGTGAGACTCTGTTTCTACATAAAACACAAAATTGGTTGGGGATGTGGCTCAGTGGTTCAGTGCCCGAGTTCGATCCCTGGTACCAAAAGAAAAGAAAAGAAAAGAAACTGAATAGTGGCTGTCCTGCACAGGACAAGTGCTATCCAAGTCACCCAGGTCTCACATCTGGCCAGCTTCATGCATTCTTTCTTTCTTTCTTTAATTATTTATTTTTGGTCTAGGGGATTAAACCCAGAAGCACACTACTTTTTTTAAAAAAGTGTCATTTTTAAAAAATTTTTATAAGTTTTTTTTAAACCTTTATTTTATTTATTTATGTATTTTGTATGTGGTGCTGAGGATCAAACCCAGTGCCTCATGCATGCTAGGCAAGTGCTCTGCCACTGAGCCACAACCCCAGCCTAGCACACTACCTTTGAGCTACATCTCCAGCACCCCCTCTCCTTTTTTTTTTGGTACTGGAGATTGAACTTAGGGGCACTCGACCACTGAGCCACATCCCCAGCCCTATTTTGTGTTTTATGTAGAGACAGGGTCTCATTGAGTTGCTTAGTGCCTTGCTCTTGCTGAGGCTGGCTTTGAACTCGCAATTCTCCTGTCTCAGCCTCCCAAAGTGCTGGGATTACAAGCTTGTGCCACTGCGCCAGGCTCCCAGCCCTTTAAAAAAAAATTATTATGAGACAAGGTCTTATTAAATTGTCCATGCTGGCCTGAACTTGGCAATCCTTCTGCTATAGTCTTTTCAGTAGCTGGGTTTACACATGTGTACCACCATGTCTGGTAGTTGTGGACATTTTTTGTCTGACTCTGTAGGTATTAAAGTTTATGCTCATGGCCCTGAGCCATCTCCTGCAGACGAGCAAAACAGGGATCCTCTTGCTGAGTTTAGAACCCTAAAGAATCAGGGGCCTTGTTCTATGGCAGCAACTAAAACTGGCTGAAAGTAGAAAAATCATTCATTTTGAATGTACTGCAAAGAGTCTTTATCTTCCAGTCAGGAGACAAAAGCAAAAGTGCCAGTGCTTCCTGGATTGGGGGTAGGTATGGGTCCTGGACCCATCAGAGGAGAGCTGACAGTTGTTTCTCACCAAAACCACCCGAATGTGGGACACTCATAGCTTTTTTCCTACTTGTCTTCCTCCAACACCTTTTTCCTCATTCTCCCACAGCTACCCACACATAGCACCCATGCACAAGCTGTTTGCACTACTTGATTTTGTTTTCTGTGGTGGGTGTGCTTTGACAAAGCCTAGCACCAAGCCATGCATAACTGGGCTGCCTGTAAAGCCTTTCTGGTGATGAGACACTGGCTAACCTCAAGGGAACACAGCACAGGTAGAATGGAAGAGAGTTCTAATACTCTTCAAAAGACTGGCAAGCTTTTTTTCCAAGCATAGGTTCAGTCAAGAAAATGTAAGATCAGGTTGCTCCTTGTAAACTGGGAATCAGTTCATCATTTCAAAGAGCTGGGGAACCTTACCAAAAGGGAGATGGTGGGATTCAAATCCTACAAAACTTAGCTTCAGTTTCAACGTCTGAAGGAGATGAAAATAAAGGTATTTTCTGAGCTCTTACAATGCTAGGAATGTTCACAAGGCGTCAACTCCATCCCCACAAAAATTTATTGATATGGGAATCAACACCATAATTTTAAAGAAGCAAACTGAGGGTGACATTAAAAAACATATCGGGGGCTGGGATGTAGCTCAGCTGCAAAGCATTCACCTTACATTCGCAAGGCCCTGGGGTTCGATCCCCAGTTCCAGGAAAAAAAAAAAAAAAGAGAGAAATGAAAAAACATATCCAAGCTGGGCACATTGGAGCTTGCCTGCAATTTCAGTGACTTGGGAGCCAAAGCCAGGAGGATAGCAAATTTGAGACCCTGTCTCTAAATAAATAAATAAACAGGCCTGGGATGTGGTTCAGTGGTAAAGTGTCCCTGGGCTCAATCCCTAGTACCAAAAAGAAAAAAAAGAAAAAGAAAAAGAAAAGAAGCAAGCAGAGCACCAGGATTCAAAACCCAGTGTCATTCAGCCTCTCCTTACATCCTTACAGGGTGCTTTTCCCCATCACCCTTTCACAGCTCTCTGCTTTATTTTCCTGTAGACTTTTATTGATTGATTGATTGAACCAGGGATTGAATCCAGGGGCACCTAACTACTAAACCACATTCCCAGCTTTTTTTTTTTTTTTTGTGGTACTGGAGATTGAACTCAGGGGCACTCGACCACTGAGCCACACCCCCAGCCCTATTTTGTGTTTTATGTAGAGACAGGGTCTCATTGAGTTGCTTAGCACCTCGCTGCCATTGTTGAGGCTGGCTTTGAACTCGCGACCTTCCTGTCTCAGCCTCCTAAGTGCTGGGATTACAGGTTTGCGCTACCGTGCCCGGCTCCAGCTTTTTTATTTTTTATTTTGAGACAGGGTCTCGTTAAGTTGCTTAGGGCCTCATTAAGTTGCTGAGGCTAGTCTTGAACTTGTGATCCTCTTGCCTCAGCCTCTGGAGTTACTGGGATTACAGGCATGTGCCACCATGCTCAGCTTTTCCTGTATTTGTTTCAGGTCTCCCTCAACAGAATTTAAATCCTTGGGGCAGAGACTTTGTCCATCTTGTCACTGCCATTTCCCTGCATAGAAAACAGTATTAGGACCCCTCAGTGAGTATCTATTGCTGGATTCATAGGAAGAGCAACTCTACCTTACTGAACTGGTGTCAAAAAGTATTCCTTCTGAGTGCATGCTCAGCATGTACTAGGCCCTGGGTTTTTTTTTTTTTTTGGTACTGGGGATTGAACTCAGGGGCACTCAACCACTGAGCCACATCCCCAGACCTATTTTGTGTTTTATGTAGAGACAGGGTCTCACTGAGGTGCTTAGTGCCTCGCCGTTGCTGAGGCTGGCTTTGAACTCACGATTCTCCTGTCTCAGCCTCCCTAAATGCTGGGATTACAGGCTTGAGCCACTGCGCCCAGCTGGCCCTGGGTTTGATCCCCCACACTGAAATAAATGAAAAATTTAAAAAGGAAGTTTAGAGGAAGGAAGTCAAATTCCTGGAAATGTGCTGGGTATAGTGGTGCACACTAGTTCCAGCAACTTGGGAGACTGAGGAAGGAGTATCATAACTTTGAGGTCAGCCTCATCAACTTAGCAAGACTCTGTTTGAAAATAAAAAATAAACCAGTCTCAATGGTGCACACCTGTAATCCCAGTGGCTCAGGAGGCTGAGGCAGGAGGATCGCGAGTTCAAACCCAGCCTCAGCAACTTAGCAAGGCCCTAAGCAACTCAGTGATGCCCTATCTTTAATAAAATATTAAAAAGGGCTGGGGATGTGGCTTGGTGGTTAAATGCCTCTGGGTTCAATCCTTGTACCAAAATAAATTAATTAAATAAAAAACAAAAAGGGCATGTAGCTCAGTAGTACAAGTTTGTCTAGCATGTGCAAGGCCCTGGGTCCAATCCCTGGTACCATAAAAAATCAATCCATCAATCAATCCTGGAAATCCAAGTAAACTGTGTGTAGAAATAAGTTTTCTCCTATAAAAGCAAAAGACTTTATGCTGTGAAGAAAGCCAATAGTCTATTACAGACTTTCTTGTCTATGGCGGGAAAGCTTTGGCTTTCCCTCCTAGCCGAGGCTTATGTTCTTTTGCATCCAATGAAGTACATGGAGAGTTAGGATGATGGAGCAACCAGGGTGGGATTAATTAGAAAGAAAACATGGGACCGAAAGCATCCAGAAAGTACTAACCTCCAAAATTAAAGAAAGGACAAATCAGAGCTGTAGTTCCCAAACCTAAATTATCCAGGGTGGTAGTTCTCAAAGTATGGCCCCTGGAACAGCAACATCAGCCTCATCTGTGAGCTTGTTAGAAATCTAGATTCTTAGGCCCACTCCAGACCTACTAGAATCAGAAACTCCAGGGATGTTTTTGTTTTTCAGTACTGGGGATTGAACCCAGGGATACTTTATCACTGAGCCATATCCCCAGTCCTTTTTATTTTGAGACAGGGTCTTACTAAGTTGCTGAGACTGGCCTCAAATTTTTGATCCTCCTGCCTTAGCCTACCGAGTCGATGGGATTACAGATGTGCTCCACCATGCCTGGCCAGGAATGTGCTTTAACAAGTTCTTCAGATGACACTGATACATACTAACATTTGAGAACTGTTGTCCAAGGGAACTAAACCTATACAGATTCTTGGGTCTGAAGATCCTGCTTCAGTAAGTTTGGGTAAGGGCCCAAGAAGATTTCAAAAGCTTCTAGATTGATTTGGACCTGTAGCCAGATTTGCAATCTGAGGACTAAACCTGAGGATTCATCTTTTCCTGGCACCAGGACAGTGTCCTCAGTTCTAAACCTACTTTTCCCCCATTATCCCTAAGTCACTCACTCACCACACAGAGCAATGATGTGGCTGCTATCCTCGTGCACAAACTTCCTGGTGACAGCCTCCTCCATGATTTGCTTAACCTGTGGACAAATGGATGGCATTATTACCTTTACTTATTTATTTACTCATTCTTGATCGTGGGACTTTTTTTTTTTTTTTTTTTTTTGTACTGGGGATTGAACTCAGGGGCACTTGACCACTAAGCCACATCCCTAGCCCTATTTTGTGTTTTATGTAGAGACAGGGTCTCACTGAGTTGCTTAGCACCTTGCTGTTGCTGAGGCTGGCTTTGAACTCGCGATTCTCTGGTCTGAGCCTCCCAAAGTGCAGGAATTACAGGTGTGCGCCACCGCGCCCGGCTCTGATTACGGGACTTGAGGGAGCTGGGAGTGAACTCAGTTGTAGAACTTGTGTTTTGTAGGTGCAAGGCCCTTAGTCCAATCCCTAGTACCAAAAGAACATGGAAAAAAAAAAAGTCCTCTGAGCAGGTAAATAGCTTGGCTCTGCTCTCTTGGTCTAGGTTTTTGTACACTTGCTGAAATGACAGGGATAGAAGGGGTGGGGAAGCAAACTTTTTTCAGCACAGCTTGTTCCAAGTTTTTTGGAGAGGAAATCAGGAACAGATGTCAAAATGTGCCAACCAATCATCTTGGAGGTTCTAATCCAGGTGGAAGTGGTCTGTCTTGGAGAACAGAGCTAAGAGGCTATTTGCTCATCTGCAGTCAGCCAGAGAAGGGTTCCTAGGCAGACACACTGTCCTTTAGGGACAGACTGTCTCCATACAGGCTGCAGGCAAACAATCTGCTCCTCCTTTTCTCCCCTTTCTCCAAGGTTAGGATTAGGTCCATCTGTGCCACAGGGACACTGGCTACAAGCTTTCAATCTTTTATATTCATGGAGGAATCCAATAACCCTGATGTTTTTGGATTCCTCCCTGGATGTAAAAAAGCTTCCCAATACCTTTTAAGGGGAGCAGTCACATCTTTTTGTTGTTGTTTTTTTTTGAGAAACTGCTCAAGGAACCTGGTTGCTGGCACATTCCTGGAATCCTAGCAGAAAGAAAATGCTCAAGGGGCTGGAGATATACTCAGTGGTCTAGTGTTGTATGCACAAGGCTCTGGGTTCAATCCCTTCAACCACAAACAACAACAACAACAACAAGCTTTTTACAAAGAAACTTTCTTACTGTTTACTATTTATTTTGATCATTCAGTAAATATAATTTTACAGCTTGGTGAACTTTCAAACTGAACAGTCTTGTGAAACTAGCATCTAGAGCAAGAAACAGAACATGTGACCAACACCCCAAAGCACTCCTGCTCTGTCATTTTCCCCTCCAGCCATCAATCCCAGCTAAGGGTACCTGCTATTCTGATTTCTAACATAGATTAGTTCTTTACATTTTTATACTTTCTATAAATGGAATAATTCAGCATGTTGTATTTTGTGACTATTTTTGCTTGCTTGCTTGTGTGATTGTGAGAATCTTCACATGCCATGTAATTGTAGATTGTTTATTCTCCATTGTGTAGACACACCACAATCAACTGGCATTTGGGTAGTTTCCAGTTCGGGGCTGTTATGAATAGTATTTCTATGCATATTCTGGACACGTCTTTTGGTGAACATATGTGCTGACTTTTTAAAATTTATATTTCTAGGCAAGGAATTTCTGATGCATATATTCTGCTTTACTAGACATTGCCAAAATGTTCTCTAAGGTGGCTGTGCTGATTTACACTCACATGAGTAGTGAATGAAGTTCCAGTTACTTCCAATTCTTAAGCTAAGAACTGTTGGTGTTCTGGGGGAATCTGCCAGGAGACAGATACTAACACTAGAGATTCAAGAGGTGGATTTCCTCAGCCTCAGTGTAAGATCTTAAAAATAAAGCAAGCCCTGGGCAGGGCAGGTCCTTGCCACTATTTAGACAGGCATGCAACACCCTGATGCTGTCCTGGCTTCCAAGGCCCTCAGTCAGCACTGTTATTTTTTGGAGAGTGGCAGTGTGTCCAAAGCCTGGAAAAGAGGAAGGAAGGAAGAACCTGGAGGTTCCTCTCTGCTGGAACTGCTCCTGGTGAGTGGTTAGGTGAATGTGGATCAGAGTGGATGGATGCCTGCACTCTAGAAGTCATCTAGTTTCCTAGATTACTTCCCAAGGGGTGTTTGCATTAAACAGAGCATAATGTCATATCCAAAGATTTATAGACACCTAAAGCAGGCTAGTGGGGCATTTTGGGTGGTTAGGCCCTACAGATACTTCTAGAACTATAAACAGGGGTCACTGTGAAAGTCTGACCTTGCCTACAATTATCTCCCTTGTCTCTTGTATTTTTTGGGGGGGAGGACTAGGGATTGAACTCAGGGGCACTCAGCCACATCCCCAGCCCTATTTTTTTTTTTGGTACCGAGGATTGAACTCAGGGGTACTGGACCACTGAGCCACATCCCCAGCCCTATTTTGTGTTTTATGTAGAGACAGGGTCTCACTAAGTTCCCAGCCCTATTTTGTATTTTTTATTTAGAGACAGGATCTTACTGAGTTGCTTAGCACCTCGCTTTTTTTTTTGGGTACTGGAGATTGAACTCAGGGGCACTCGACCACTGAGCCACATTCCCTGACCTATTTTGTGTTTTATGTAGAAACAGGGTCTCACTGAGTTGCTTAGCGCCTTGTCGTTGCTGAGGCTGGTTTTGAACTCGCGATTCTCCTGTTTCAGCCTCCCTAAGTGCTGGGATTACAGGCTTGTGCCACCATGCCCGGCTAGCACCTCGCTTTTGCTAAGGCTGGGCTTTGAACTCGCAATCCTTCTGCCTCAGCCTCTGGAGCTGCTGGGATTACGAGCCTGTGCCACAGGGCTCGACTCCTTGTCTCTTCTTGTAGGAGAGGAAAGTATACATTTTTATGCAATCCAAGTGCCAAAAGGGGAAGGGAAATATATGAAGTTCAGAGCAGGTCAACCTTTAACAGGAAGATACATAGTTATAGCATATTCTGCACATTTCTCACTTTTTAAAGGAATCATTCTTGGAATAAGAATGATTTTTTTTTAGTTGTTGACGCACCTTTATTTTATTCATTTTTTAAAAAATGTTTATTTTTTAGTTGTAGGTGACAGAATATATTTTATTTTTATGTGGTGCTGAGGATCGAACCCAGGGCTTTATGCATGCTAGGCGAGCACGCTACCACTGCGCCATAATCCCAGCCCCTTATTCATTTTTTTTTAATATGTGGTGCTGAGAATCAAACCCAGGCCTCACACATAAGAGACAAGCACTCTTACCACTGAACCACAATCTCAGCCTGGAATAATATAGTCTTTTAAGTACTGGAAAAAAATCATCATCTCCTCAAAATCCTTCACACTATTCCCTGACCAACCACCAAGTTTGGATTACACCAATAATCCAAGCAATATCTGTCTGTAGTATGGGGATAGCTACTTTTCTGTTTCTGTTTATACTTTTCCTAAAAGTCTCAGTCACTGGACTACCTTCTTTCTGAGGATAATCACTGAGATTTCTTTATTTCTTGGGAAGGACAGGGTTGAGGTTTAAATGCAGATTTGAAGTACCCTGGGCTTAAGAAACCCTTTCTTCTCAGCCGGGCATGGTCGCGCAAGCCTGTAATCTCAGCACTTTGGGAGGCTGAGACAGGAAAATCGCGAGTTCCAAGCCAGCCTCAGCAATGGCGAGGTGCTAAGCAACTCAGTGAGACCCTGTCTCTACATAAAACACAAAATAGGGCTGGGGATGTGGCTCAGTGGTCAAGTGCCCCTGAGTTCAATCCCCAGTTCCAAAAAAAAAAAAAAAAAAGAAACCCTTTCTTTTCTCATATGTGGAAGCTAGAGAGAAAAAAAAGTGATGTGTGTGTGGGGAATCTCAAGAAAACAGAGTAGAGAAGCGTAGAGAATAGGGAACAAGGGGAGGGAGGAGCGGAAGGACAGAGGAGGTACTGGGGAACAAAATTCACCAAATTATTTTGTTATATTGTGTGCATGTATACATTTGTAACAACGAATCCTACTGTTATGTATACTTATAATGCACAGATTTTAAAAAAAAGAAAAAAAAATCTTCCTTGGTCACTTGACAGCAAAAGTACAGTGAGGCTTCTCACACAAGCTGAGATCAATTACATCTCTGACAAGGAGAGGGAAGGAACAAATGTTAGGTCATAGTAGCCAGTCCATAGTTAATGCAGAACCATGCAGAGTTTTCTAGGATTTTATGAGAACCTAGAGTTTTCCCCAATCCTGGAACTCTAGCTAAGGAGTAAAGGAACCAACATAGTGACGTTTTATATATGAGATAGGTAGCATTATTCCTATTTTAAAAAGACAAAGAAATCAAGACTCAGAGAGGTTAAGTAACTTATTCAAGGTCACACAGGACTAGGTCCAAAATATTCCGAACTTCATAATTTCCCACCAGACCTCAGTCTTCAAGATCTACTTACCAGTTACTTAGTTTCTAAAGCATTGGATACAGTATACTGGACAAACAGAAGGGTTTCCTGCCCTCATGGAGTTCACACATCTGGCAGACTTAGCTACAGAGGAAGGTGCCGGATGGAGGCCTAATTCATTTCAATTCACTTCATCTACTCTGCGGGCTTGAGCTCTCATACGCTGGTGAGTCATTCGTATGGGCACCCCCTCACCCACCAAAACTGAAATGGGCTTTTGAACAGGGTCAAGGTAAAGGGGGTTAGTTGAGAGGCCTCTTTTCTTTCTGACGTGAGTGCTTTCCTCAAAGCGGGAGGGGGATCTGAGTCTTAAAAAAAACATTCTCAAAACAAAAAACAAAAAACCCTGGATTCTGGGTAAGGAGGTGGGCGTGGAGGGAGAGACTGTGGGTTGTGCGGCAAGCCCTCCGACAGCCACGACTCAGTTGCCAGAGGGACGGGGGATGGGGGTGCAGATCATCAGGGAGCTAAGCCCCCCAATCCCACCCGGCTGGGCGCCGTAGGAGGACCGCGGGGCCCCGCCCCCTCCCCAGGCAGCGCGGGCAATGAATGGGCAGCCCCCGTTCTCAAAAAATCGCCACCACCCCTCCCCCGACTTCGGTCTCGCGGCGCCGCTACCGTCACGGGCAGGGACCTGCGGGACCGTGAAGCAAATAAGCCTCGGAGCGCCCGCCGGGCCCCTGGGGCCGAGGGGCGCTGCCCTGATCTGTCAGACGAGCTGGAGCCGCAGCCCGCCCGGGACCCGGCCCCCGCCTGGCCCCGGCCCTCCCGCGGGCGCCCGCACAGGGGCTGCCACTGACCCTTCAGCCCCCTGGGCCGCGCGGGCGGGGCGCGAACCTCGGGGTCCTGGCCCCGACTTTACCTCCTTTTTCACGTTCCACAGCAGTTTCTCTTTGACCGCATCCTCCGCGCTGCCCATGGTGAGGCGGGTGGCAGGGAGGCAGCGCCGAGCAGCCCCCAAGACCCCCGCGCGCCCTCGCCGCCTCCGCGCCTCTCGGCTCAGCGCCCCACGCGCAAGGCGGAGCCCCCGCCCGCCGCGCTCCCCGCCCGCTGCCGTCGCCGCAGCCACTGCCCGGTGCTTGGCTCCGCAGCCATCTTCCGAGCCCCGCACCGACGTCAAGCAGCAGGCCCGGCCCCTTCCCACAGCTGGAGGGGGGTGCGCACAACGACGGGGGGGTCGGGGCGGGGGGAGTCTGCGCGCGCCTGGAGGCGGCTGGCTCGGGCGCGCGCCTCGGGGGCTGCTGCCATGGCAACGCGCCTGCTCCTGCCCCGAGGGCGCGAACACGCATTATGAGCGCCTGGCTAGTCCTGAACCCCGCCGCTTAGAGCAAAGCTGCTTGCGCCTCAACCCAGCGAGATGCTCCCTGACTTCTTCTACCCGCTCGTTCTCCAGACGGAGGGCAAGCAGAAGGAAGACTGGAGCCCAGGCATTGAGTCCCCTGCGGCTCGAATCTGCCTACGGGGAAGCCAACCAGTCACCGTCGCCTTGCCCCATTGCTTCTCCGAATAATCCCCGTCAGCCGTCGCTCTCAGCTGCAAAACCTGTGGGATTAGAGGTGGGAACGCAGTCGCCAGTTGTGGAGAAGCGGACCCCGAGGGTTGAAGTGTCATTGCCAGCACCCTCCCACCTGCGCGCGCGCGCCATCCTCGGGGATGCCACGTCCTGTGTGGTCTTTCTGGCGGCTATAGAGAGGTGGGGCGCGGGTTGGAGTAACAGGGCCCTGTGGGAACTTAGAGTCGGTGACGGTGAAACAAGCGCTTTCCACGCGATTCGCCTTGGAAATTGAAGAGTACTGAGGGAAAGAAAAGGTTGCTCAGTGATAACACCTGAGGCAAACTGAAACAAGCACGAGTCTAGATGAGAGGAAGGACTTAGGCCTCTAGGCATGAATGGATTCTTTCATTCAACATCTTCCTACGTGATGCAACTTTATAGTGCAAAAAATGAAAACACAGGGAGCAAAACAGTCCTCCTGGACCGATAGCCCGAGTCCCGAGAATCTACATTCGGCGTTTTAAAGCCCCCAACTGCAGACTGCGGCGTGGGAAAAGTTCCCTCTGCGGCTCGGCTGAGACTTGGGCCACAGAGCCCACTACAAGCAGGTGGGAACGAGCTCGCGAGAGGGAGCGGGAACCCCGTCCCCGCGGAGTGAACCGGAAGTGCTCGGCCTGGGCAGGAAGTATTGTTCACTTGGTGCACGTGAACTTCGGTATGGCGGCGCACCGCTCCGGCCCGCTCAAGCAGCAGAATAAAGCTCATAAAGGCGGGCGGCATCGGGGTCGAGGATCCGCACAACGGGACGGAAAGGGTGAGACGATAGTGTAGGAAGGGCAGTTTAACCGATATAGTTGCTTTTCCCTGTGCCTCTACGGAGCTAGTCTCGGGTCTGAGACCCACGCGAAAAACCCTTTCTGAGGTGGGCAGAGAGGGGCCCCTTCATGAAACAACTTATGGTATCGAGCTCAGTAGCTCCTTTTCATCTGCTTTCTAGGTCGTATAGAACTGAAAATTCTGTGCAAGAAGGTGAGAAAAGAGCTCAGCAGAGTAGACCAGAGACATCGCGCCAGCCAGCTCCGAAAGCAGAAGAAGGAGGCGGTGAGAGGAATGGGGTTGAGGAATGGTGTGGTTTTTCTACCGTTTTAGACAGATAATTTCTCGCACTAGAAAATTGACCCAGGAAAGAACTGAAGATGGAGAATAACCCTAGAGCTCATTTTCAGCCTGCGAGTGTAGATTTCCACTGGAGCAATGTCTGCTTCAGTTCGCGCTCCTGTACCCCTCCCCCGCCCGCCCCCCGCGCATGCGGTGGTTATCAAGCACGCTAGTTAAGGGAGGGAGCACCCGCCTTGTTGGAAATGCAGTACTGGATTATGGTACAGAGATGTTTTCTTTCTGTTTTTCAGGTTCTGGCAGAGAAGAGACAGTTGGGCAGCAAGGATGGGCCGCCTCATCAGGTGCTGGTGGTGGCTTTGCACAACAGAGTTTCCCTGTCTGAGGCTTTTCGACTTCTTCAGGATAGGGACATGGGAACAGTGCACTTAAATGAATGGGGAAGCACCTATAGCTTTATGCTGCTGTGCCCCCGTTTGAAACATCGATGGTTTTTCACATCTGCAAGGCCAGGTTAGCATTATACAATATTTTTCTATCCTTACATTTGAGAGTAGTAATGTTCTTGAGAGTGATATGCTCATGCCAACTACTACTGTTATTATGGTTTTTATTTTTAGGGGATCTGCACAGTGTACTGGACATGGCTAAAGTGGCTGATACCATCTTGTTCCTCCTTGATCCACTAGAAGGCTGGGACAGCACTGGGGATTACTGCCTTTCCTGCCTCTTTGCTCAGGGTCTTCCCACCTACAGTGAGTGAGTTGGGAGTATTAGAGGCCAGGAAAGGAAGGGAATTTTTTTTTTAATGTGGTGCTGAGGATTGAACTTAGTGGCATGTGCTAAACAAGTGTTCTAACCTGAGGCACAACCCCTAACCCCTTGAATTAGCATTTATTACAATTTTCTAGACACTGTGGGTGGCACTTGATTCAGGAATATAACTGATATTCAGCTGTTAGTAGAATATACCTGTACAAATTAATCTTGGTCATTTATTTACAAATTACCAATGAAGTTTTTCTTTCTTTTCTTTCTTTCTTTCTTTTTTTTTAATTTCTGGGCTGTCCTGTTGAGAGGAAGATGATTATGAAATGAAATTTGGTTTCACTGACATTTCTTTAGGGTAGCTGAGTGATCTCAAAACTGTTGTTTGTCAGCTACAGGGGATTTTCATATAGTGAAGGGATAAGTTATAAAGCCTCTTCTCTTGTTTACAGCACTAGCTGTTCAGGGAGTTGCTGGTCTCCCACTGAAGAAACAAATAGATGCCAAAAAGAAGCTAAGCAAAGCAGTGGAGAAGCGCTTTCCTGATGACAGACTTTTCCTGTTAGATACTCAACAGGAAGCAGCAATGCTGCTTAGGCAGTTGGCTAACCAAAAGCAAAGGCATCTTGCTTTTCGAGATAGGCGAGCCTATCTGTTTACCCATGAAGCTGATTTTGTGCCTAGTGAAGAGAATAACTTGGTGGGCATCTTGAAAATCTCAGGCTATGTTCGTGGGCAGACTCTGAATGTAAATAGCTTGCTGCATATTGTTGGACATGGTGATTTCCAAATGAAACAGATAGATGCGCCTGTGGACCCATTTCCTTTAAACCCAAAAGTGATGAAATCCCAGAAGGACTCAGGCATGGCAGTGGAGGTAAGATTGATGAGTTTTTTTTTTTTTAGATGGGGTCTTGCTATGTAGCCTAGGCTGGTCTTGACCTTGAACTTCTGGGCTTAAGCTATCTTCATGCATCAGCCTCCCAGGTAGCTGGGACTATAGGTGGGCACCATTGCACCTGGCTCCAGAATTGATTGTTTTTAGAAGCATGCATTATAGATTTATATGTAAGTTGGGACAGGATGGAAATTTAAATTGAAAAAAGATAGTCTGCACACTTAGGCCAGTGAGGAGACTGTTGGTTTGAAGGGCAGGCAATAGTCAACTACAAATATGTTGATAAATCATTTATGCAATATTTTCTAGGTACCTTGCAGTACACTACAGTTGGCTATGAGATTATACAAGATATGGTCAAAGAACTTAGTTAAACTAGGAAAAAATGTCAAACGTTTGAAATAAAAAGATTGGATTTGGTTAAGATACAGACTTGCTATAGAAGTTGAAAAGGTAGACAGACTAACAAGCTTCGCAGAAGAGATCAGATTTTAGCTAGGTGTTGAGGATTGTGATTTTGATTCGAGCAGAGGTGAAAGAATGTTAGAAGGGACTGGGGTTGTGGCTCAGTGGAACAGCATTTGCCTGGCATGTATGAGGTGTTGGGTTCAATCCTCAGCAGCGCATAGAAATATATAAAAAACAAAGGTGGCCTGCAGTTGTGGCTCAGTGGTGTAGAGAATTTGCCTCGCACGTGTGAGGTACTGGGTTCGATTTTAAGCACCACATAAAAAATAAATAAAGATATTGTGTCCATTTACAACTAATAAAATATTAAAAATTGTGACACATTTTTACTTCATTTCATTCATCTATATGAGAGCTGATACTTCTGGATTTTTATGGTCAGAGTTTGCTATAGTGGATTTTGCTTAATGTTTGGCCATCCCCTGTTTTTGGTTTTCAGATTTGTGCTTCAGATGTTGCATCTGATATGGAAGAAGATCTTAAGGTCCTAATGAAGGCAGACCCTGACAGACAAGAGTCTTTGCAAACAGAAGTTATTCCAGATCCAATGGAAGGGGAGCAAACCTGGCCCACTGAAGAGGAGCTGAGTGAGGCAAAAGGTTGGTAGTGGCAGGCTTGTTATTCATCTGGCCTGGAATTGTGAATTTTGTTTAGCTTAGCTGCTAACAGGGTAGCTGGTCACACCCTATACAGTAGAGTTGGGTGAGGATATAGTTGAAGTTCTGTCACCTCTTCTCATCCCCAAATGCTATATAATTGCACTAAGGAAACATTGGATGCAGCTTTGCTCTATTTTTCAGAATTAACTTGTTATTGTATTATTATAAACACAAACAACTTAAGTTCTGTTGCTGGGTTTATTTAGCTTTGGAAGTATTACTAATTGTGAGGGAGCTGAATTAAATTTTTTTTTTTTTGGTACCAGGGATTGAACTCAGGGGCACTTGACCACTGAGCCACATCCTCAGCCCTATTTTTTGTTTTCTATAGAGACAGGGTCTCACTGAGTTGCTTAGTGCCTCGCTGTTGCTGAGGCTGGCTTTTGAACTCACGATTCTCCTGTCTCCGCCTCCCTAAGTGCTGGGATTACAGGCTTGAGCCACAGCGCCCTGCTTGAATTAAATTTTAAGTAGTCTCTTCTACTCATAGTATCTGCTAGTTTCTCTTGTTGGCAGCAGTATCATCCTATATAGGTGAGACTGTCCAGAGTGATAGGGGAAAGGAGGTGTGTAACTTGTTTGGGTTTTTACAGATTATTTGAAGGAAGGTTCCAAGGTGGTAAAGAAGGTCCCCAAAGGAACATCCAGTTACCAAGCTGAATGGATTTTGGATGAAGGTGGTGAAAGTAGTGGGGAAGGAGATGAATATGATGACACAGAACAGGATTTTATGGAAGAGGAATCTCAGGTAGGGAAATTTAGCCCTGGGTCCACCTTTGTATACAACTTCAAAAAGTAGAGTGCAATTCCTGACCTTGAGGGGTGTGTGTAGTAGTTGCTGGGAATGAGACTTATATCTTAATCTTTTTTTTTTTATTTAGTTGTCAATGAATCTTTATTTTATTTATTTGTATGTGGTACTGAGAATTGAACCCAGTGCCTCATGCATGCTAGGCAAATGCTCTACCACTGAGCCACATTCCCAGCCCTATTTTGTGTTTTCTGTAGAGACAGGGTCTCACTGAGTTGCTTAGCACCTCGCCATTGCTGAGGCTGGCTTTGAACTCGCGATTCTCCTGTCTCAGCCTCCCTAAGTGCTGGGATTACAGGCTTGAGCCACCGTGCCCGGCTTTCCCATTATATCTGAATCTTTTATTAGCATTTATGTTGTTTGGGACAAGGTTCTAGTAAAATTTTTATTTGTAACTTAATAGGTTTTGGGGTAGAGACAGGGGAATCTCTTTTTTTGGGTACCAGGGATTGAACTCGGGCACTCAACCACAGAGCCACATCCCCAGACCTATTTGGTATTTTACTTTAAGACAGGGTCTCATTGAATTGCTCAGTGCCTCGCTTTTGCTGAGGCTGGCTTTGAACTTGTGATCCTCCTGCCTCAGCCTCCCAAGCTGCTGGGATTATAGGCATGTGTCTGTGCCCAGTTGTAATCCTTTATTTTATAGGATGAGAAAAGTGAAGAAGAAGAGGAGGAGGAATGTGAAACTATGACTATTGGGGAGTCTGTGCGTGATGACCTTTACGATGAGAAAATGGATGAAGAGGCTGAGGAAAAAATGTTAGAGAAATATAAACAAGAAAGGTTGGAAGAGATGTTTCCAGATGAAATGGACACCCCCCGTGATGTGGCTGCTAGAATTCGGTTAGTCAGCAAGTCTAAATTCAACAATAAGTTTTTATTTAAAACATGTATATCTCAGAAATATGTCACTCTGATGCAAAAGAAGAAAAAGACATTGTCTCCCGTTCATGAAGGGCCAACCTTCTATGTGGGTAGGCAACACTCATGAGAAATAGTCATATATAATCAAGTTCTAGACTGTGGTACAGACTGTTACAGGACATTAATAAAGGAGAAATGACAAGGTTAATTAACATACTTTATAGGAACTGATACGGAATATTTGGAGATTTTAGGGGAACTTTGAGAGGGCAGCAAAAGTAAAAGCACGAAGATGTCTTAGACAATAGTGCCTGCTCTGGAAGTGAGTCTCACTAAAGCCAGAGAGTTTATGTTGGCTATTAGAGTGCTAAGGCTATTACCAGGGACCTTGTAGGTTAAGTTACAGATCCACTGTAAATACTTTATCCTTAGTGAGAAGTTTGGATTCAGTTCTGAAATACTTGTTCTTAAAAACCGTTTTAAAAGTGTGGTCTTGGTTTAAGCTGTTAAGTTATTTTGAGAGAGAGTGATTAGTCTTTTTTTTTTTTTAAATATTTATTTTTTAGTTGTAGGTGGAGAGAATATTTTATTTTTATGTGATACTGAGGATCAAACCCAGTGCCTCACGCATGGTAGGCAAGTGCTCTACCACTGAGCCATGACCCCAGCCCCAAGTGACTAGTCTTTTAAGATGGAGCCTTAGCCATTTTTTTTTTTTTTTTGGTGCCAGGGATTGAACTCGGGTACTCGACCACTGAGCCACATCACCAGCCTTATTTTGTGTTTTATGTAGAGACAGAGTCTCACTGAGTTGTTTAGCTCCTTGCCATTGCTGAGATTGGCTTTGAACTCGCAGTCCTTCTGTCTCAGCCTCCCAAAGTGCTGGGATTATAGGTGTGCGCCACTGCGCCTGGCTCTCAGCTGTTTTCAGAATCTTATGTAGCACCATGTAGTCTGTTAATTTCTTTAAGTTTTCCTGTATTTTAGATTTCAGAAGTACAGAGGCCTTAAGAGCTTCCGGACATCTCCATGGGATCCTAAAGAAAATCTTCCTCGAGATTATGCTCGGATCTTTCAGTTTCAGAACTTTACTAGTACTAGGAAAAGCATCTTTAAAGAGATTGAGGAAAAAGAGACCGAAGGAGCTGAGGTATCTGTCCCTTGTCCATGCTGTTATTTGTTTTTGGTGGGGTGGGGGGCAGGGTTGTGCTGGGGATTGAACTCAGGGGTGCTTTATCACAGAGCTATATCCCCAAACCTTTGTAATTTTTATTTTGAGACAGGATGTTGCTAAGGTTCTTAAGACTTTACTAAGTTGCTGGTGCTAGCCTCAAACGTGTGATCCTCCTGCCTCACTTTCCCTAGTGATTGGGATTATAGGCATGTGCCACTATACCTGACTCTAATTTTCTTTTGGTTGCCACCATGTTGCCGGCTTTACTCTTTTTCTTGGCATGAGAATGAATATTTAATGTAGTTTTGTGCTGCCTGTAGCAGAATTAGGAGAGCCATTGAGTCATTGATGAGTAAATTTGGGAACAAAGAAGTATCAGATGTTAACTAAAAAAGTTGAATATGGGCCAGGTATGGTGGCACATGCCTGTGATCCCAGTGGCTGGGGAGGCTGAGGCAGTAGGATCGCCAGTTCAAAGCCAGCCTAACAACTTAGCAAAGGCCTGTCTCTAAATAATATAAAGGACTAGGGATGTGGTTCAGTGGTTCCATGCCCCTGGTTCAATCCCCAGTACCAAAAAAAATATTGAACCTGGGTGGTAGAGGCATCTGAAAGGCAGAAAGTGAGTGTAGGTTTTAGAGTGGTCTGAGACTTTGAACACATTTAGAGAAATGTTTCTTGTCATATTGTATTTTGGTGCTGGGATTTAATACAGAGCCTGCCACATCCTAAGCAAAAACTGTTCCACTGAACCACATTCCCAGCCCTGGAGATATGTTTCTAGAGGTAACCCTGTGGTTGTTTTCTGCTTCCTTTTGGCAGGTTGGCTGGTATGTCACACTTCATGTCTCTGAAGTCCCTTTCTCAGTAGTTGAATACTTCAGGAAAGGAGCACCCTTGATTGCATTTTCTTTGTTACCTCATGAACAAAAGGTAAATTAGTGTCTTAGGAAATGGGGAATTAAGAAACTTTCTAACCCATTCATGACATTGTTCATTGGGATGTGAGGATTTTGCCTTTTGACTTAGGACTCAGAACAATAGAGAAGTCAATGATGGTTCTACCCAAAATGTCTGAACCTGTCTGAAGCATCTCAGTGATGTAATCTTTGTGTGGTTCTGAGACTTCTCTTAAGTATGTTTTTGAGGTCAGATTTTGAACAAGAGTTGGAACCTTAAAAATGAAGTTTTATGCTGGGCGTGGTGACTCACGCTTTTAATCCCAGCACTTTGGGAGGCTGAGACAGGAGAGTCGCGAATTCAAAGCCAGCCTCAGCAATGGTGAGGCACTAAGCAACTCAGTGAGACCCTGTCTCTACATAAAACACAAAATAGGGCTGGAGATGTGGCTCAGTGGTCGAGTACCCCTGAGTTCAATCCCTGGCACAAATAAATAAATAAAATTTTTTAAAAAATGAAGTTTTATGTTGAAGTACAAATCTCTCTTAGGTAGCCAGTAGTTGTCACTTTGGGGGTTATATGACAGCTCTGACCTTTGGTTAGTGTGAGTAAGGGTTGTGCAAGAAAAGTCAGAGTGATTTTGAGGGGGTGTGATAAGTAAATGACTTGAAGGCCACATATGACTTGGCATATGGTGAGCTCTTTTATGTTAGGTGTGGGAAGAAAAGCTAGCATAGAAGGATGCATGAAAACTGGTCCAGTCTGTGCAGTTCCAGTGCCAGTTGTTAGTGGATGTAAAGGATACACCTGTTTCCCATCATCTACAATTTGTCATGAATTAGCACTGTCAGTTCTTATTGTGTGGCCGATGTTCATTTAGTTTGCTGCCTTTCGGGTTAGGCTGTTGTATTCCTAGACTATGAAACTTTTTCTTACTGGTTTTCAGATGTCAGTGTTGAACATGGTGGTGAGCCGGAATCCTGGCAACACTGAACCTGTGAAAGCCAAAGAAGAGTTGATCTTCCACTGTGGATTCAGGCGCTTCCGAGCCTCACCTTTATTTTCTCAGCACACTGCAGGTTAGCACTGGGAAAATTTCTGGGTTCTGGCCCATCTTACTGACTTTTAGAATACTGTAATTTTTGGTGGTGGTTGGGCGGGGGGGATGCAGAACACCTAGTTTCAAATACTATGTTAGAGGTATTTTCAGTACTCTGGCTTAGGAGCCAATGTTTTTTTTTTAGGTGTTGATGAACCTTTTATTCATTTATTTATATGCGGTGCTGAGAATCGAACCCAGTGCCTCACACATGCTAGGCGAGTGCTCTACCACTGAGCCCATTTTTATTCAAAATGTCTGAACCTATCTGAAACATCTCATTGATGCACCTCTGTGTGCTCCTGAGGCTTCTCTGCCATGAGTATTTTTTCCAGAGTAGGTTTTGAATCAGAGTTGGCAGCTTTATAAAAAGGGTTTATTGAGGCGTGGAAACCTCGGTGTCTGATATGCCAGTGTCAGTCTGGGTGAAGGGATAGAAGCTGGGTGTGGCCTACAATTGGGTAAAGAAGAGAGGTGTGGGTTTCGAGATGTAGACACCAGATGACAAGAGTTTGGAGCATGGTGACCAGAGACCCTTTTGTGGGAAATCATAGTATTCCTATACTTCAGGAATAGCAAGGTGTATTGCCCACTAAACTGGGGGCTTGTAAACATAACCTTAACTCACTCAGATTTCAGCAGTGGTAGGAGGAAGAGATGAATTCAGCACTAATGTGCTCTGGATAGTTTTTATTTTTCCAACTGTGGTATCGAAAATAATTTTCCCTTAAAATATTTTATATTCCCTAACTTTAGTATTCAAATCAGATGTCAATAAACCATGGCCTTTGGGTCATATGTGTACCATTGCTTGGTTTTGTAAAAACTTTTGTTGGAACATGGTCATGTTTTTTAAAAAAGTCTCCAAATGCATGATTTCTGGCTGCTTTTGTGTTAAAATGGCAGAGTTGAGTAGTTGGAACAGAAACTGTATGGCCACAAAACTTAAAGTATATTTATACTATCTGGCCCTTTGTTAAAAAAAAAAAAATTTTGTTTTTTTTGGCACTCAACCACTGAGCCACATCCCCAGCCCTATTTTGGTATTTTATTTAGAGACAGGGTTTCACTGAGTTGCTTAGCACCTCACGATTGCTGAGGCTAGCTTTGAACTTGTGATCCTCCTGTCTCAGCCTTCTGAGTCCTTGGGATTACAGACATGCACCACTGCGCCTGGCTGATAAAATGTTTGCCAGTCCCTGTGTAAGACTGAGAGCTGATGGATCTAGGAGAATCGCAATAAAAGCACCAATTCTCAAATGAGGTAGGGGTGATGGGCAGTAGGATCATCTGGAGAACTTTTTTTTTTTTTTTTTTTGGTACTGGGGATTGAACTCAGGGGTACTCGACCACTGAGCCACATCCCCAGCCCTATTTTGTGTTTTATTTAGAGACAGGGTCTCACTGAGTTGCTTAGCGCCTCGCCGTTGCTGAGGCTGGCTTTGAACTCGCGATTCTCCTGTCTCAGCCTCCCTAAGTGCTGAGATTACAGGCTTGAGCCACCGCGCCCGGCGAACTTTTTGTTTTTTTAAGCTGTACTAGCGTTTGAACCCAGGGTTATTCTTAACTACTGAGCTACATTCTCAGCCCTTTTAATTATTTTATTTTGAGACAGGGTCTCACTAAATTGCCCACAGTAGCCTTGAACTTGTGATCCTCCTACTTCAGCTTCCCTGTGATTACAAGTGGGAGACCATGGAGAGACCATGCCAAGCTCTAAGATTCTGTCTTTAGTTGAAAAATCATGGATAGGACTGGGTTATATATTTCAATTATGTTGACAGGAAAAATTTCTTGAAAATTAGTGGGGTAAAGAAACACAAGCTGCTTTTGGTTTAAGAGTTGGAGTTGAGCAGGGGATGAAGGTAAGTTGTAGAGAGCACTTAGTGTGTATGAAGCCTTGAGTTGGATCCCAGGCAATCCCCACTATCACCCCCACAAAAGAGTTGCATTTGATGCAGCTTTTCACAAGCCTCTGGATTACCTCAAAATGTTTTGGTTTTTCTTTTTTATTCTTTATTATGACAGCGGATAAACATAAACTTCAGAGATTCCTGACTGCTGATGCAGCCTTAGTGGTGACAGTATATGCACCAATTACTTTTCCTCCTGCATCTGTGCTGCTTTTCAAGCAGAAAAGCAACGGTAAGTTGAGTTCACAGAGGTGAACAAACCTACAGGTCCTTAATAGGATTATTACTGTTTTCACTTCTGTATTTTGATTTGGAAGCCAAATGTTACGGAGAACGTAATGATATGCCAATCTTTCCCTCACAGTGAGTTGAAGCTACTGTGGGATGACAAACTGGGTTTTATTTTGTTAAAGACCTTAGCTAATCACTAGGGACCACTTATGGTGCTATGTTTTGGGGACAAGCTTAGAAGGAATAGCATTTAGAGATTTTTACTAGGGATCCAGGGTAGCATGGTGCATTGCCATGTTAGTTTTTCTAAGAAAATATTGCATAGTTCTCTTAAGTGGACAGCAATAAAGGAAGGCTTTCGTTGGAGGATTCCTGAATAGTTGTTTTCCTTTGCCCCTTTAGGAATGCACAGCCTTGTTGCTACAGGCCATCTATTGTCAGTGGATCCAGACAGAATGGTCATCAAGAGAGTTGTTCTGAGTGGTCATCCTTTCAAAATTTTTACTAAGATGGCAGTAGTACGTTATATGTTCTTCAATAGAGGTAGGTACGAAAGAAGATGGGATCTGATTGCCTGTATGGTGTGAAGGTTGGGTTTACATTATGAGTAAATGTTTTATTTTGGTCTTCCATGTGTTCCATTCTAAGAGGATGTACTATGGTTTAAACCAGTGGAACTAAGAACAAAGTGGGGCCGCAGAGGACACATCAAGGAGCCTTTAGGTAAGAGAATGTGGGGTTTGGGATTTTATGTAGATTTTCTCTATTCTAATAACTATTGTGTTGGAAGTTTACTGCTTTAATTTTTTTTTTTTAATTTGACCAGTTTGCTCTGTTTGTTTCTAGGTACTCATGGCCACATGAAATGCAGTTTTGATGGGAAGCTAAAATCTCAGGACACAGTACTGATGAATCTTTATAAACGAGTTTTCCCTAAATGGACTTATGATCCATATGTACCAGAACCAGTACCTTGGGTGAAAAGTGAGATTTCTTCAACAGTGCCTGAATTGGACATGGAGTAATGGATTCTGTCTTACTGGTACTAATGAGCACTATAGAGATGGGGGCTTATAGGTTGTGATTCAGCAGTTTGTAGTTTATACTTCAGCCCATCAGTCTGCTGTCCCATTTACAAAAGACCTTGGCTTTAACAAGTATCTCAGTTAAGTATGGAAGTTTTTCCACTTAACCCAAAAAAACCCTACTAAATCTTACTGAAATATCTGTTTTCCATTAAGTCTTTGAAAACTTTATGAGAGGATGTTTTGGTGCTAGGGATCAGACCTGGGTCTCCCTGCACATACTAGGCAAGTGCTCCACCACTGAGCTGCCCTGCCCCAATAAGAGAAAATAAAAAACAAAAATTTCAGCTGTGCGTGATGGCTCATGCCTGTAATCCCAGCCCTTTGGGAGGCTGAGAGGAGAATTGTGAGTTAAAAGCCAGCTTGAGCAATGGCCAGGTGCTAAGCAACTCAGTGAAACCCTGTCTCTAAATAAAACACAAAAATAGGGCTGGGGATGTGGTTCAGTGGTCGAGTACCCCTAAGTTCAATCCCCTGTACCAAAAGAAAAAAGAAAAAAAATTTTTTCATGTTATCTAGAGACACTGAAGCCTATCTGTTTCTTTTGGGTAAATTAATCAGAAACAGACTGATAAGGAGCTGGCCTTTCAGCCTGCTTCACCCAGTTTAAGGAGGTTAGGTCTACATTTCCACCACTGAGAACAATACAAATGTTCTTTACTTCTGGAGAAACTGCTTGAAAATTCCGAGACAGCACAGCAGCCACTCCAACACCAGCTGTAGGTTCAATGAGTAGTTTCATTCTTTCCCAAACCAGCTGGGTTGCACACTGTTGGTATAGAAGTGAGTAAGGATTAGTAAAACAGGAAAAGGGGAAGGAGTCCAATAGGTTTAATTCTAAAGGCCAAATGAAGTTACATGCTCAGTCTGAATTTTCTTGTTGCTAATGCATGTGTGCTTGCCAGTGAAGAACATATACAGCTTTACCCTGTCTCTGCTTGTCAGAGGTTTGTCCTAATACAGCTTGGGTACCCTCTCACAGGTCATGATATCACCTAGTTATGTCCCTGTGGTTACTTCCAACAGGAGAAGGTTGTCTTACCTAAGAAGTTGCACTATTACAGTTTTTATCCCATTGGAACCTTACCTTAATTTCATCCTCTGTGACAGTGAAGACATCATCCACAAGGTCCCTTATAATAGGCCACGTGTTTAAGCCAATGCTAGATTTGACACCATCTGCTATGGTTTCTGGAGGATAAGGATTGGGGGTCAGTTCCCCTTTCAGTTTGGACTTGTAGCAGTCATCTGCATTCAAGGGTTCAGCAGCATATACCTTCACACTAGGTTTCAGAGCCTGGAAGAGGAATAGTAGACATTTTAGAACTAACCACAGCATTACCTATATGCCTAAAATAAAGTATGCAGAATAGAAGAAGCATTTGTACCTATGTAAGAGTCTTCCTTTTGATGGATGTAATAAAAACATGACCTTCAAGCACTTTATAAATAAATTGTATGTCTAATACTGGCTTTTAAAAAAATTTTTTTTTAGTTGTAGATGGACGCGATATATTTATTTTATTTATTTTTATGTAGTGCTGAGGATCGAACCCAGTGCCTCACGCATGCGAGGCAGGCACTCTACCACTGAGCAGAATCCCAGCCCCTAATACTGGCTTTTAGTTGCCTGGATCACAACTGGTTCTGATCATTTTGGGAAGGAAGGACTGTGAGGTGCTTTTATGCTGTGAAGTTGTCATACATGAAGAGGGCAGTGAGGTAGAGAAAAATTTTCCATCTCAAGCAAAGACCATTTGAGGGGAATTTTGAACAGGTATCCATCCACAAAATCCTTTTTACCTAAGGCAAAAAGTCCTCCAAAAACTGTTTTCTCACCTTAACTGTAATTGCTATTCCAGCAACCATTCCTCCTCCTCCTACAGGAACCACCAGTGCGTCCACCACAGGAACCTTTTATAAGAAAAAAGTATAAGTAGGCCAATTAATAAGCAATTTTGTATGTCAGTAGTTGAGTCTACAGCCAAACAGCTTCACCAGTAAAAGGAAGTAACTAGGCTGTTTTACCTGGCTCAGCACTTCTAAGGCAATTGTGCCTTGCCCAGCTATCACTGCAGGCTCCTGGTTGGGATGTACCATGATTCCTTCTGTTTCTTCCAGAATTCTTTTTGTAACCTTTTCTCTGGACTGAGAGAGTACATTAATTTAGCATATTCGGTTTGCATTTAATAAAGTTCTCAAAAAGTTTGAGTCATTTAACACTATTGACTATTTACTTTTTCCCAGACTTTGTTTAATCACTGGGGATAAGTAAAGCAGTGAACACCCTGCCCTCAAATTATATTCTTAGGTAGGGGTGGGATATAAGTAAGTATATGGAATGTCTAAGTACTACAGAGAAAAAATGAATTCATCTTTCAAAGACTGCTCAGGAAGCTTCTATGATAAAGTGAAATTATAGAAACAAGTTCAGTAAGTCTCTAGAATATTCCAAAGAGGTGGTAATAGGTGCAAAGACTACAAGGTGGGTGTTGTTGGTCTTTCTGAGGAAATGCTAAGCAGTTAGTGTGACTGGCATGAAGATGAGTTGACTTCAGAAAAAGGAATGGGTTAAGTGCAGTGGTGTGGCCTATAATTCCAGCCACTTGGGCTGAGGCAGGAGGATTGCAAGTTTAAAGCCATCTTTAGCTATTTAGTGAGGCCCTAACTAAATCAGTGAGACCTTGTCTCAGATGGGCTGGGGATGTGGCTGAGTGGTTAAGTGCCTCTGGGTTCAATCCAGAATTGCAAGTGTTTACCCACTTGCCCCCCTCAAAAATAACTAATGGGCTAGTTCGTCTAGGCCTTAGATGATTATAAGGACTTTGGTTGACTGAGGGGATTGTAGCTCAGTGGCAGAGCATGTGCTTAGCATGAGGTCAGGCCCTGGATTCTATCTTTAGTCCCCCAAACAAAAACAAAACTTGATTTCCACTGTATGAAGTGGGAAACCATGGGAGTTGAGAAATTCTAAATAGAAGCTCTGGTTGCTCTTGAGACTAGAGAAACAAAGCTGGGGGGCTGAGGTTGTTGCTCAGTGGCAGAGCGCTTGCCTTGCACATGTGAGGCACTTGATTCGATCCTCAGCACCACATAAAAATAAGTAAACCAAATAAAGACACTGTGTCCATGTATAACTAAAAATAATAAAAAGGCTAGAAGCAGAGTCCGTTTAGGCTACTGAATGTAGCTGATGATGTGAATCAGGATGGTTAATGGAGGCTGTTAGTTGGACTATGGAAACACTTTGAAAGGACAGATTTGGATATGGGTTTAATAGTGTTATTAAAGATTTTCCCTAGCAACTATAAAGGATAAATTTGTCATTTACTAAGATGAAGACAAAGGGGAACAATTTGAGGAGTAAGATGAGGAATTTGGTTTTGGATACAGTTACTTTATAGCTGGGCATGGAGTAATTTAGTGATTTTGGGAGGCTGAGGCAGGAGGATCAAAAGTTCAAGGGCAGCCAGGCTCGTTGGCGCAAGCCTGTAATCCCAGCACTTAGGGAGGCTGAGACAGGAGAATCTCGAGTTCAAAGCCAGCCTCAGCAACGGCGAGGCGCTAAGCAACTCAGTGAGACCCTGTCTCTAAATAAAATAGGGCTGGGGATGTAGCTCGGTGGTCGAGTACCCCTGAGTTCATTCCCTAATACCAGAAAAAAAAGAAAGGGCTGGAAATGTGGCTCATTGGTGGAGTGCACTTGAATTCAATCCCCACTATTGGGGAGGTGAGGTGGAGAACCTAGATGCTAGAATAGCTTTAAGATATCCAGGTAGGAGAGTTGGGTAGCTGTTGGATGTACAAGTCTGGAGTTACTAGAGTAGATGTGAATGACTAATGAGTGAGTGTAGATAGAGAAAAGTTTGGGCATGCTAGCAAGTGAAGAGGAAACAAGACTGAGAAGGAGCATCCAGTACAGGAGGAAAAACAATTGATCAAATGAAGCTGTTCAGGTAGTGGGTATAGAACACTGCTTTCCTCTTTACCTCATCGCTCGGTTCACTGTATACTATAGAGGCTCCATAGGCTTGTATTGCCAGTTTTTTACAGGTGGGAGCTGTGCAGGGTACCACAATATAAGCAGGAATCCCTAGGAGTGGGAAAAACATGTTTAGTTAGTACAAGTCAGGAGAATTTTTTAAAAAATACTTTTTAGTTGTCGATGGCCTTTCATTTTTTATATATTTTATATGGTGCTGAGGATCAACCCTAGTGCCTCACAGGCTAGGGAAGTGCTCTACCACTGAGCCATCACGCCAGACCCAAGTCAGGAGAATTTTGCATAGAAACTTGTTCATTTTGCTTATAATCAGAGATTCCTTTGGAAATTTACTTCCCATAGCTATCACCATTCTGATTGAAAATTAAGAACACTTTTCCACTCCTATCCGATGACTATCTTGAGAAATTATCAAGTACCTTCCAATTTAGCAGCATAAGTAAGAGCCTGGCCATGATTTCCACTGCTGTGAGTAACAACAGCTTTGGGCTTCCCTTCTAAGGTGGCAGGAATTAAGCCTCTGATGGCATTAAGCGCCCCACGAATCTGGAAAAGAGGGATGGTGAATTAATGTATAGTCGTGCATTCCTTACTGATGGGAACAAGTTTGAGAAATGCATTTTTTTTTTTGGTACCAGGGATTGAACTTGGGTACAGGATCACTGAGCCACATCCCAAGCCCCATTTTTTTTTAAAATATTTTTTAGTTGTAGTTGTTGATGGACCTTTATTTTGTTTGTTTATTTTTATGTGGTGCTGAGGATTGAACCCAGTGCTTCACATATGCTAGGCAAGCACTCTACCACTGAGCTACATCCCCAGCCCCCCCAGCCCCATTTTGATTTTTTTTTAAATATTTATTTTTTAGTTGTAGGTGGACACAGTATGTTTATTTTATTTTTATGTGGTGCTGAGGATCGAACCCAGTGCCTCATGCATGCTAGGCGAGCGCTCTACCACTGAGCCATAACCCCAGCCCCCCCATTTTGATTTTATTTAGAGAGAGGGTCTCACTGAGTTGCTTAGCACCTCGCTGTTGCTGAGGCTGGCTTTGAACTGGCGATTCTCCGGTCTCAGCCTCCCAAAGTGCTGGGATTACAGGCGTGCACCACCGTGCCCGACTTAAACTGGTCTTAAACTTGGAATTCTCCTGCCTGAGCCTCCCCAGGCGTGTGCTATCATTCCTGGCCTTAATAATTTTCTGAAATAATAAACTAACCCTAGCTTAGTGTAATTTTTTTTACTTAATAAATTTTAGATTTGCTTAGATTTTCAACTCTCATAATAACATTAGCTTAAAACACAAAACATTTTTTAGCTGTACAAATATATTTTCTCTTTACATCCTTATTCTGTAAGCTTTTTTATCTATTTTTTTGCAGTGCTGGGACCAAACCTAGGGTCTCAAAAAAGTGATCTAGCTGGGCGTGGTGGTGCACGCCTGTAATCCCAGCAATTTGGGAGGCTGAGACTGGAGAATTGTGAGCTAAAAGCCAGCCTCAGCAATGGCCAGGCGCTAAGCAACTCAGTGAGACCCTGTCTCTAAATAAAACACAAAATAGGGCTAAGGATGTGGCTCAGTGGTCAGGTACCCTTGAGTTCAATCCCCAGTACCAAAAAAAAAAAGTGCTCTACCACCAAACTCCAGACCCCCAGCTCAACATTTTTTTGTTTGTACTGATGATTGAACTCAAAAGATTATCTGCCATTAAGCTACATCCCTAACACACACACACACACCCTCTTTTTTTTTTTTGGTACTGGGGATTGAACTCAGGGGCACTCGACCACTGAGCCACATCCCCATCCCTATTTTGTGTTTTATGTAGAGACAGGGTCTCACTGAGTTGCTTAGGGCCTCGCCATTGCTGAGGCTGGCTTTGAACTCGCAATTCTCCTGTCTCAGCCTCCCTAAGTGCTGGGATTACAGGCTTGAGCCACCGCGCCCGGCTGAGACAGGGTCTTACTGAGTTGCTTAGTACTTTGTTGTTGCTGAGGCTGGCTTTGAACTCACGATTCTCTGGTCTCGGCCTCCCAAAGTGCTGGGATTACAGGCGTGTGCCACCACGCCAGGCTCCTAACACCCCCTTCTTTTTTGAACCCAGAGGCAGTTTACCACTGAATACATCCCTAGCACTTTTTGAGACAGTGTCTCACTAAATTGAGTAGATCCTTGTTTGATTGCAGAGATTGGCCTCGAATTTACAATCCTCCCAAATTTCTGGGATTACAGGCATGCAGCATCCTGCTGGGTTCCCCAACTTTTTTTTTTAAAGTCAAAAGATTAGTTCTGGGGACATAGTTAAGTGGTAGAGCATCTACTTACTATGCAGGAGGCACCAACGCCACCAAAAAATAAGTAAAATAAAAGCATATACTCAAATAATAAAAAGTATAGTATAGTAAATACATCAGTCAGTAAGTTGTTTATTTTTAAGTATTACACACTATATAATTATATGTGCTAAGTCAGGTGGTGTGGTACACATCTGTAATCCCAGCTATTTCAGAGGCTGAGGCAGGAAGATGCAAAGTTTAAAGCCAGCCTGGGTAATTTAATGAGACCCTATCTCAATATTTTATTTTTTGGTACTGTCTCAGTATTTTAAAAAGAATAATAAAAAGGGCTGGGGATGCAGCTCAGTGGTAAAGTACTCATGGGACTCAATCCCCAATACCAAAAAAATAAAATAAAAACCTCTCAAATACTACATTGTTAAATTCAGCTTTCACACTTTTCCCTTGAAAGGATCTGAAAGTTCACCTAATGATCAGAAGATTTTGGTGGTAAGTTAACACATAGAAGCATATCTTTATGCATAAGGAAGGCTCTGACATTTTGTAGAAAAAGATCTTATTACAGGGGTGTTTAGCTGGATTTAGATCTTTTATATTCAAAAGCTATCAATCAGTGTATATATGTAGCAAGTTGACACAAAATGAAATGCTTAAACCTGGGTTATATACAGGGTGATCACTCTGCATTTTGCCTGCAGCAGTCCAGGTTGATGTCTATTTTTGCTGGGTTTTTTTTTGTTGTTTTGTTTTTTGGTACGGGGGATTGAATCCAAGGGTGTTAACCACTGAGCCACATCCTTAGCCCTTTTTTATTTAGAGACAGGGCCTAACTGAGTTGCTGAGGCTTTGAATTTGAGATTCTCCTGTCTCAGCCTCCCGAGCTGCTGAGATTACAGGTGTGTACCACCGCTCCTGGCTGTTTGTTCTGTTTTGTGAACCCAGGGGCGCTTACCGACTGAACTACATTCCCATCCCTTTTTTGTATTTTTTATTTAAAGGCAGGGTTTTACTGACTTGCTTAGGGCCTTTCTATATTGCTGAGGCTGGCTTTGAACTTGGGATCCTCCTGCCTCAGCCTCCCGAGCCTCTGGGATTACAGACGTGTGCCACCATACCTGGCTGTCTTTTTTTTTTTTTAAATGGGATCTCACAGGCTATAGTGGCACATGCCTCTAATCCCAGCTACTGGGGTAAGGGAGGGAGGCTGAGGCAATAGGATTGCAAGTCCCAGGCAATCCTATGTAGAACCTGTCTCAAAAAAAGAAAAAAAAAAAGGTGTTGTGAACAAAGCTAAGAGATGGAGTACTTGCCCATTAAGTGCAAGATGCCCTGCATTCAATCCCCAGTATTCAGCTGGGGGATAAAATTGCTGAGGCTGGGGCATAAAATAGAGCAAGAAAGAGAGAAATGGGGTTTCACTATGTTGCCCAGGCTAGTATTGAATTTCTGGGTGCAAGTGATCTTCATGCTGAGACCCTAGTGTAGCTGAAAATACAGTTGCATGTCACTGCATTGTCTTGATTTATTCATTAGAAGTTCTCCCTTTGACAGCCGGGCATGGTGGCGCAAGCCTGTAATCCCAGCATTTAGGGAGGCAGGAGAATTGACAGTTCAAAGCCAGCCTCAGCAATGGCGAGGAGCTGAGCAACTCAGTGAGACCCTGTTTCTACATAAAACACAAAATAGGGCTGGGGATGTGGCTCAGTGGTCGAGTGCCCCTGAGTTCAATCTCCAGTACCCAAAAAAAAAATTCTCCCTTTGATTCTCCCTTTGATTGTCCTAGTTTGGACAATAAACAATTATGTATAGTATGTATGTATGTATGTGTATATGTGTGTGTGTGTGTGTGTGTGTGTGTGTGTATAAAATCCTTATAAGGGATTTTTAGATTATGTTCAAATGGCTTATCAACATGATGATGCTAGGTAACCAGAACTTCAAAGTAAAATTTCTGCACCTTGTTATTTGAAATGTAAAAAGTTCTTTTTTTGGTATTGGGGATTGAACCCAGGGGCACTTCACCACTGAGCCACATCTCCAGCCCTGTTTTGTGGTTTTATTTAGAGACAGGGTTTCACTGAGTTGATTAGCGCCTCGCCATTGCTGAGGCTGGCTTTGAACTCGCTATTCTCCTGTCTCAGCCTCCTAAAGTGCTGGGATTACAGGTGTGCACCACCACACCTGGCTCTCAGCCCCTTTTATTTTATATTTTGGACAGGGTATCATTAAATTGCTGAGGCTGGGGGCTGGAGCTGTGGCTCAGTGGTAGAGCACCTACCTGGCATGTGTGAGGTACTGGGTTTGATCCTCAGTACCACATAAAAATAAATAAATAAAATAAATGTATTGTGTCCCTCTACAACTAAAAGTATTTTTTTTAAAAAATTGCTGAGGCTGACCACAAACTTGTGATCCTCCCAAGTTCCTGGATGGTCTGGAGAATCAAATAAATTTACATGTTAACAGGGTTTGAGGGGCTGGGGTTATGGCGCAGTGGTAGCGTGCTCACCTAGCACACGGGAGGCACTGGGTTCGATCTTCAGCACCACATAAAAATAAAATATTCTGTCCACCTACAACTAAAAAATAAATATTTAAAAAAAAGAGGGTTTGAAAATATTCACAATACGCTAACAAGAGAGACTTTTACCTTAAAAGATCCAGTTTTCTGGAAGACTTCACATTTGAAGAAAAGATTGCGCCCTGCCACTTGATTCAAAATAGAGCTTGTTAGCACTGGTGTGAGATGGATATAATCTCGAATGTTGATATGAGCTTTTTCAACATCAGCAAAGGAGATGCAGTACTGCGCACACATGGTTCTGAAACCCAAGAATAAGCAAGAGGTCAAAGCAAAGTCTGATGAAAATGTATTTGCTGAAGACTTTGAAAATATGTAATACAGGAGAGTAAACTTGAGGATTGTGGTTCTATGTGGAACTGTCTCCATTACTGAAATGCCAGAATATCTGTGACTTGACTTGAAATGGAAGGTTTTTTTGTTTGTTTTTTGGTACCAGGGATTGAACTCAGGGGCACTTGACCACTGAGCCACATCCTCAGCCCTATTTTGTGTTTTATGTAGAGACAGGGTCTCACTGAGTTGCTTAGCGCCTCGCTGTTGCTGAGGCTGGCTTTGAACTCGTGATCCTCCTGTCTCAGCCTCCCTAAGTGCTGGGATTACAGGAGTGTGCCACAGCACCCGGCTTTGGTGAAGCTTTATAGGAAATAGACTGATGGTGTTTATGGAAGCTAAAGTCATTCCTTCACTCATACCATCAATCTCTTCACGCTGCCACTGGTCTGTATCTGATGAAAAACATATTGTGGAGCTGCTTGAATAAATTGGGTTCAAAATATACTATACAATTTTTGCCTTTTGTTTAGTTTTGAAACAGGGTCTTGCTATGTTGCCCAGGCTGATGTCCAACTCTTGGGCTGAAGGAATTCTGCTTCAGTTTACTGAGTGCTAGGACTACTGGTGCATGCCACCATGCCTAACTTAAATTCTTATTTAAAAAATGTTTTTTTCTGTGCATGGTGGCGCATACCTGTAATCCCAGCAATTTGGGAGGCTGAGGTAGGAAGATCGAAAGTTCAAAGCCAGCCTCACCAACTTAGTGAGTTCCTAAGCAATTTAGCAAGACCTTGTCTCAAAAAAAAAAGGGCTGGGGATGTGGCTCGATGGTTAAGTGCCCCTCAGTTCAATCCCCAGACCCCTAGCCCTTTTTATATTTTATTTAGAGATACGGTCTAAGTTGCTGAGGCTGGCTTTGAATTCACAATCCTCCTGCCTCTGCCTCCTGAGCCTACAGGCATGCACCACAGCATCTGGTGGAGCTGCAGAATTTCTCACCAGTTTTCCCCATGCTTGTGCGTTGCCCTTATGTTACAAGGGAAGGGTTCAAGGGTGCTGGCCAAAGGGATGTCACTAAGGAGTTGCAATTGTTCTGGGTGCTTCCTGCATTTCTATGATTTATGGGCACTTCCTTTGAGACTCAGTATTTCTCCCTTCACTCCCAAGTTCCTCTCATTTTCCCCCTGAAAACTTTTTTTTTTTTTGCTACTGGAGATTGAACTCGGGGCACTTGACCACTGAGCCACATCCCTAGCCCTATTTTGTGTTTTATGTAGAGACAGGGTCTCACTGAGTTGCTTAGCACCTCGCTGTTGCTGAGGCTAGCTTTGAACTCGTGATTCTCCTGTCTCAGCCTCCCTAAGTGCTGGGTCCCCCTGAAAATCTTTTTGTGGAATTGGTGATTGAACTCAGGGGTGCTTTACCACTGAGCAACAATTCTAGCCCATTATTTTATTTTTTTATTTTTTTTTTTGTACTGGGGATTGAACTCAAGGGTACTCGACCACTGAGCCACATCCCCAGCCCTATTTTGTGTTTTTTTTTTTATGTAGAGACAGGGTCTCACTGAGTTGCTTAGTGCCTCGCCATTGCTGAGGCTGGCTTTGAACTCGCGATTCTCCTGTCTCAGCCTCCCTAAGTGCTGGGATCACAGGCTTGAGCCACCGCGCCCGGCTCTAGCCCATTATTTTAGAGGCAGGATTTTGCTACGTTGCTCTGGGTCTTGTTAAATTGCTGAGGCTGGCTTCAAACTTGTGATCCTCCTGCCTCAGCCTCCTGAGTCACTGGGATTACAGACATGTGCCACTGCTCCTGACTAATCCCTTAATCTTAAGGTTTGGTGAGGGGTGAAGATCCATCTTATATGGCTGCTTCAGGCTGGCAAAGGATGATAACCTGACTTAGGAATCAAAAGTCTCATCCTGACTGATTCACTGAGACTGAGAGATTGGTTTCAGTTGTTGAATACTCACAAACTACATTATGAATATCGGAATCTTATCAAGAGACAGATATGTGCCCATCCCCACCCTTTCTTTTCTTTCTAAGATGGAGCCTTACTATGTTGCCCAGGCTGGTCTCAAACTCATAGGCTCAAATGAGTCTTCCACCTTAACCTCCTGAGTGCTGGGACTACAGATGCATGGTACCACATCCAGCTACATGTAACTGTTAAAATGGCTTCATGATATTCCTTTTACAAAAATAATTTTGCTAGGTGAGGTGGCTCATGCCTGTAATCCCAGTGGCTTGGGCTGAGGCAAGACCACAAATTCAAGGCTAGCCTGGACAACTTAGTGAAACTGTCTCAAAAATTAAAAAAGGCTAGGATGTAGCTCAGTGGTTCAATCCCCAGTGCTGAAGAAACAAAACACCATAGTTTAATTTTTACATAATTCTATTTGAATGTTTAGAGATGTTTCTGTACCTCCATACATCCTTAGGGTAGATTTCACTAAATGGCTTTCTGTATCAAAAGGCAGGCACAAGTTTAATTCATTTGAAGTTACCTTCTTGGTGCAATAAGTAGTATGTCAGTCTTATAAGCTTGATACTTACTGCAAAACTGATATCCAGAAGGGTTGTAGAGCACATTTGTGTCTAACTAAAACACAAAATAGGGATGGGGATGTGGCTCAGTGGTCAAGTACCCCCGAGTTCAATCCCTGGTGCCGCCCCCCCCAAATTCTGAAGGTTGGGGATATATATAGCTCAGTTGGTACAGTGCTTGCCTCACATGCACAAAGCCTTGGGTTCAATCCCCAGCACCACAGGGGAAATTTTTTTTTTTATTAATGCTTAGGACTTTTATATTTTGTTCCACTGATCAGACTGCCAATTCCTTTTGTAGTTATGCACTGTATTAATAAGTTCTTCTTTGGTTACTCTTTCTAAAATTTGCTGGCTTTTCTCACAAATCAATTCTTTCAATTGAACTTCAGAATTCCTTTAGCAAAGCCACCAGAAATTACACTGTAAAATAAATGAACAGGGGCATCATTCAAATTATTTTTATTTTTTTGGTACCAGTGATGGAACCCAGGGGCACTTGGTTGCTGGGATTACAGGTGTGTGCTACTGTGCCCAGTGATAATTGATGGGTTGTTTTTGTTTTTGGTACTGAGGATTGAATTCAGGGGTACCCAACCATTGAGCCACATTCCCAGCCCTATTTTGTGTTTCATGTAGAGACAGGGTCTCACTGAGTTTGAATTCGCAATTCTCCTGTCTCAGGCTTCCAAAGTGCTGGGATTACAGGTGTGTGCCACCATGCCTGGCTGATAATTGATGTTTTAAAACAGAGTCTTCCCATGAATATAGGTGCCTTTTAATTTAGTACATTTTTTGTTTTATTTTATTTTATTTTGGAGCTGGGGATTGAACCCAGGGCCTTGTGCATGTGAGGCAAGCACCCTACCAACCGAGCTATATCCCCAGCCCTTAGTACACTTTTTTTTAATATTTTTTTTAGTTATAGATGGACACAATGTCTTTATTTTATTGCTTTGTATGTGCTGAGGATCGAACCCAGGGCCCCACGCATGTGAGGCAAGCGCTCCACCGCTGAGCTACAATCCCAGCCCCTGCTTTAGATTTCTTGTTTTTTGTTTTTTGTTTTTTTTTAATATTTTTTTAGTTGTAGATAGAGACAATATCTTTATTTATTTTTATGTGGTGCTGAGGATCGAACGCAGTGCCTCACACATGCAAGGCAAGTGCTCCACCACTGAGCTACAATCCCAGCCCAAGATTTCTCAATAGAGTTTTCATAGTTATGTGTCTTGTATGTATCTGATTAAATTTATTGCTAAGTACAATGTATTTTTGTTGCCTTTGAGGTATTTTTCCCATTAGATTTCTTTTTTTTTTTTTTGGTGCTGAGGGTTGAACTCAGGGGCACTTGACCACTGAGCCACATCCCCAGCCGTATTTTGTGTTTTATGTAGAGACAGCGTCTCACTGAGTTGCTTAGCACCTCACCATTGCTGAAACTGGCTTTGAACTCGTGATTCTCCTGTCTCAGCCTCCCAAAGTGCAGGGATTACAGGTGTGCGCCACTGCGCCTGGCTCCCATTATATTTCAAAATTACTTGCTGCTGATATATATAAATACTAATAACTTTTGTACATTTATCACATAATAGGCCACTTTACTAGATTACCTTGTTAGTGTGAGTTTTGTAGTTGATATTCCTCATCCATATATTTTTTTCTTCTTCCTAGCTTCAGATGTGGTTTAACATAGTTGGTCATACAATACTTTTAAGACATGGTTATACTTGGGAGGCTGAGAAAGGAGGATTACAGGTTCAAGGCCAGCCTCAACAATTAGCAAGGCCCTAAGCAACTTAGCTAGACCCTGTTTCAAAGTAAAAATCCCTGTTTATACAGGGCTGAGGATGTGGCTAGGTGGCACATACCTATAATCTTAACTACTAATGAGGATGAGACAGGAGGATGGTCAAGTTCAAGGTTAGCCTCAGCAATTTAGTGAGACTCAGGCTCAAAATAAAAAATAAGGATTGGAGTGTAACTCAGTGGTAGCACATCACTTGGCTCAATGTCTCATACCTAAAAACAAAACAAAACAAAACAAAAAAAACCAAACCAAAAACAAAACAAAACAAAAAAACTGATCTTCCTCCCTCTTGTTTGGTGGTTGTTTTCTGGTACTGGGGATTGAACTTAGGGACTCTTTATTACTGAGCCACATCCCCGGCCCTTCTTATTTATTTATTTTGAGACAGGGTCTGGGTAAATTGCTTAGGGCCTTGTTAAATTGCTGAGGCTAGCTTTGAACTTGCAATCCTCCTGTGCTGCTGGGATTACAGTTGTAATCCACTGTGCCCTGTCCCAGCCCTTTAAAAAATATTCTTTGTTTTATTTTAGCCAGGGTCTTGCTAAGTTGTTCAGGATAGCCTTGAACTTATGATCCTCCTGCCTGTATCTCCCAAGTAGCGGGGATTACAGGTATACTTTTTGAAGCCCAGAAGTAATAGTATTTTGTGACAAAACAATTGACCTTCAAATTTCAAATTTATTAGTATAAAATTGTACATATTAATATTTCAGAGCCTCCAACTCTGAGGTTTATTTACTCATTCATTCTTTTTATCAATCAATCAATTTTTTTTTTTTTGGTATTGAGGATTCAACTCAGGGGTACTTGACCACTGAGCCACATCCCCAAGCCCTATTTTGTGTTTTATGTAGATGGGGTCTCACTGAGTTGCTTAGCGCCTTGCCATTGCTGAGGCTGGCTTTGAACTTGTGATTCTCCTGTCTTAGCCTTCCAAAGTGCTGGGATTACAGGCATGCGCCACTGTGCCTGGTTTTTATCAATGAATATTTAGTACCTTCTATATATTAGGTATTATTTGGTCTGGAGACAGAGTTACAAAAATAGGCTTGTTCCTGCCCTCATAAAGCTTACTATCTTGTGGCAGACATATAATAAATAATGCAAAAATAAATATGATAGGTGTGCACCACCAAGCCCAGTCATAGTATTAGAAAACCATCCGCCTATGTTATGGTGAATGAAAAGGAAGGGGACAAGAGTTGAATCAGGTAGTCCAGTGATGGGGTATTTTGGTTCCCCACGTGAAGGACAAAGGGGGCTTGAGTGGCAAAAGTGGAAAAACAAAACAAAAACACCCCAAAATATTGGAAACAAAGCCAATTAAAATAGCTAAATCATTTCAATAAAAATTTCTCCAAGAGCCAGGCGCGGTGGCTCAAGCCTGTAATCCCAGCACTTAGGGAGGCTAAGACAGGAGAATCGTGAGTTCAAAGCCAGTCTCAGCAAGGGCGAGGCGCTAAGCAACTCAGGGAGACCCTGTCTCTACATAAAACACAAAATAGGGCTAGGGATGTGGCTCAGTGGTCGAGTGCCCCTGAGTTCATTCCTCAGTACAAAAAAAAAAAAAAAAAAAAAAAAAAATTTCTCCAAGGAGAATGTACAAATGGCCAATAATCAAATGAAAAAGTGTTCAAAATCATTAATAATTAGTTCCAGGTAAATGAAAACCACAATAAGGTTAACACTTCACCCCCATTATGATGTGAGGCTCCTATAAAAAAAGCAAACAGCCTGGCACACAGTGGTGCAATTCTGTAATTCTAGAAACTGAGTTTAAGGCCAGCCTCAGCAACTTAACAAAGACCCCAAATCAAAATAAAAAGAGCTGGAAGCCAGGTGCAGTGGCGCATGCCTGTAATTCTAGCACTTTGGGAGGCTGAGTCAGGAGAATCATGAGTTCAAAGCCAGCTTTAGCAACGGTGAGACACTAAGCAACTCAGTGAGACTCTGTCTCTAATAAAACACAAAATAGGGCTGGGGATGTGGTTCAGTGGTCGAGTACCCCTGAGTTCAATCCCTGGTACCAAAAAAAAAAAAAAGAGAGCTGGGGTGTGGCTCATTGGTAAAGGGCTTCTGAGTTCAACCCTCAATACCACATAAAATAAAATAATATAAATTATTGAGACAAACCAAAACCCAGAACCCAATCCTAGATGTAGACCCCAAAGAATCAAAAGCGGGGTCTCAGATATTTATACACCCATGTTCATGGCTGCATTATTCATAATAACCAAAAGGTGGAAGCAACATGAGTGTCCACTGACTATACAATGACAAAAGACTATACATAATGTGGTATATTCATACAACGGAATATTATTTGGCCTTAAAAAGAAAGAAATTCTGACATATGCTGTAACATGGATGAATGTTGAGGACATTAGGCTAAGTGAAATGAGCCAGTCACAAAAAGACAAATACCGCATGATTCCACATATATGAGGTACCAAAAGAAGTAAAATTTGCAGGTAGAAGGAAGAGTGGTTGCCAGGGGTTGAGGGTTTGGAAAATGGGGAGAGATTTAATGGGTACAGTATTTTGGAGACTGGTTGCACAATAACGGGAATGTATTTAAGTAAAGAACTATATACTTAAAAGTGGTTAAAATGGTAAATTTTATGCGTTTTACCACTACTTTTAAAAAAGGTACTGTGAAATGGGGCTAGGATTTTGGCTCACTGGTTGAGTGCTTGCCTCGCATGCATGGGGCACTGGGTTCAATCCTCAGCACCACATAGAAATAAATAAAATAAAGATATTAAAAAAAAAAGTACTGTGAAAAAGAAAAAAAAAACTTTTGGAGTTGGAATTAGTTGGTCTCTTGGTTGCAAATGATAGAACCCCAATTTGAAGTAGTTTAGACTAAAGTGTCAAGATTTACTGGCTCATTGAATCCAAGAATTGTTGAATAAACCATGGCGGAAGACAGGCATATAAAGCTTCAGGAACAACTGGAACCAGGGACTTGATAGTTTCCAGGACTGTTTCTCACCTCTGCTGGTTTTTGCACGTTGGCTTCTTTTTCACTGCAGACCAGCTGGTTCCATATTGTAGGACATGTGGCTGCTGACAGTTCCTGTGTTTTACATTTTATGACTTCCACACTGGAAAATTTCTCAGTTTCAGTTCAAAAATTCTGGGTAAGGACTTTGATCCTTCTTGGCCCATGATCAGTGGCCAAGAGTGTGAGGTCATTTAAGACAATACTAGGCAATAGTCAGAAGTACTTACAGAAGCATGAAAAAGAAACATAATGAAATCTGTAACACAATATCAATTATGTACATTTAAAACATACATACATAAAACATTTTGTATTATTCAAAGATACATGTATATTCAAGGACACATATCAAACACATTAGAGTTACTACCTAGGACAGAAGGGATAGAACATTTGTGGGAACTGGAATGAAGAGCAAAAGATGAAATGAGAAAGGCCTTGTTGAGGGCTAGGGTTGTAGCTCAGTGGTAAAGTGCTTGCCTAGCATGTGTGAGGCACTGGGTTTGGTTCTCAGCACCGCAAACAGATAAAATAAAATAAAGATTCATCAACAACTAATTTAAAAAAATTTTTTTAAAAAAAATTTGATCATTATAGAGATAGAAGAGACATATATTGCTTGTGGACTAAATGTGAGGTGTGAGGGAGATAGAGGTGTCAAGGATAACTCTAGGATTTTGACTTAGATGGTAATAATATTTTTGAGATTTAATACTGGTGAAGAAAGAAGTATCTGAGAGGAAAATCAGAGATCTGATGAGCTAAATTTCAGTTCCTCATATGCCATCTAAGATGTCCTTTTTTTCCTTTTTTGTCAAAAATCTGTCCACTTTAGTTTCTATTTCTGAAGAATGAGCTCTTCAATTTATTTATCAAGAACTATTTCTTTTTCTTTTTCTTTTTAAAATACTTTTTTAGTTGTAGATGGACACAATGTATTTTTATTTTATTGCTTTGTATGTGGTGCTGAGGATCAAACCCAGGGCCTTATGCGAGGCAAGTGCTGTACCACTGAGCCACAATCCCAGCCCCTATTTCTTTTTCTTATAATTACCATCCTGAGGCCAACGAATCCCCTCAGCATGCACAGATTCAACAAAGCCTTTTTTTTGGTATCAGGGATTGAACCCAGGGGTGCTTAACTACTAAGCCACATCCCCAGCCCTTTTTTATTTTTTATTTTGAGATAGGGTTTTGTTAAGTGGCTTAGGGCCTTACTAAATTGCTAAGGCTGGCTTTGAATCCTCCTGCCTCAGCCTCCTGGGTTGCTAGGATTATAGGTAAGTGCCACCATGCCCAGCTATTGTAATTTCTTTATGTTAATTCAGAAGTTATCTGTCAAGTAACATTTTTTCAAAATACAAATACTGTTTTTTCTTCATGTACAACCAGAGAAGTGAAAAACTCTGCTCCATTTGTGTATAATAAATTGAAAAGCTGTCTGTTGTCATGTATAACTGATTAGAACTAATAAAAAAATACTGTTTTTTCTTATCAATATCTGATTTTATTTTTTATTTTTTTAGGTACTGGGAATTAAACTCAGGGGCACTCGACCAACTGAGCAACATCCCTGCCCTATTTTGTATTTTTTTTTTTATTTAGAGACAGGGTCTTACTGAGTTACTTAGTGCTTCGCTTTTGCTGAGGCTGGCTTTGAATTCACAATCCTGCCTCAGCATCACTGCTGGTATTACAGGCATGCGCTACCGTGCCTGGTTGATTTTATCTTTACGCTTTCTTATATTTTCCTTTTTTTAAAAAAAATATTATTTAGTTATACATGGACATAGTGTCTTTATTTTGTTTACTTATTTTTATGTGGTGCTGAGGATCGAACCCAGTGCCTCACATGTGTGAGACGAGCGCTCTGCCACTGAGCCACAACCTCAGCCCCTCTTATATTTTCCTTTTATTGTCTTTTTATACATTTGTTGAATACTTACCTAATTAATTTTAATTTTTTAAATACTAAAAGCATTTAAGATACAAATTTTCCTGAGCATTGCTTTAATGATATATCAAGGATTCTGTTAATTAATGTTTTCATCATCTTAATTTCTAAAGAATCCATGATCTTTTTTCCCCCAGTGCTGGCGATCGAACCCAGGGCAACACGTTGGGCAAGTTCTCTACCAGTGGGTTATATCCCTAACTTTTTTTTTTTTTTTGACCCAAGAGTTATTTAAAAATTTGTGTTTTAAAAGAAATTACAAGCTGAGTGCAGTGGTGCATGCCAGTAATCCCAGCACTTTGGGAGGCTGAGACTACCGAATCGCGAGTTCAAAGCCAGCCTCAGCAACAGTGAGGCATTAAGCAACTCAGTAAGACCTAGTCTCTAAATAAAACACAAAATAGGACTGGGGATGTGGCTCAGTGGTCAAGTACTCCTAAGTTCAATCCCTGGTACCCCCTTACCAAAAAAAGAAATTACAAGTGGCTATCGGTGGTGCTTGCCTGTAATCCCAGCAACTCAGGAGGATGAGGCAAGAGGGTTACAAGTTTGAGGTCAGAGGATTACAAGTTTACAGGTCAACTCTGCAAGACTCTGACTCAAAAATAAAAAATAAAAAAAAGGGCTGAAGAGTATCTCAGTGGTAAAGTGCCAAAGTGCCTCTGTGTTCAATCCCCAGTACCAAAAAAAGGAAAAAAGTTACAAGTGGTTAGAATTTTTTGTGTAATTTGTGGTTATTCATTTCTAGTTTATTACTTTGTGCTCAGTAAATGTGACCTGTATTTATTTTTGGAAACTGAATTCCTCACTTCTCCAGTATCCAAATTCATCTTGTTTTCCCAATTAACTACATATTATGTGGCCAAATCTCTATTTTAAGAATTCAGGGCTTTAGAATATAGATCAGAAGCCGGGCGCGGTGGCGCAAGCCTGTAATCCCAGCACTTAGGGAGGCTAAGACAGGAGAATCACGAGTTCAAAGCCAGCCTCAGCAATGGCGAGGCGCTAAGCAACTCAGTGAGACCCTGTCTCTACATAAAACACAAAATAGGGCTGGGGATGTGGCTCAGTGGTTGAGTGCCCCTGAGTTCAATCTCCAGTACCAAAAAAAAAAAAAAAAAAAAAAGAATATAGCTCAGTGGTAGAGTGCTTGCCTATATCAGGGAAGTCCCAGAGTTCAATCCCTGGCACTGCAGAAGAAAAAAACATTAATTAAAACATTACAGCAGTGGGCTTGTAGCTCAGTGGTACAAGCGCTTGCCTTGCATGTGTGAGGCACTGGGTTTGAGCCTCAGCACCACATAAAAATAAATAAAGATATTGTGTTCATCTACAACTAAAAAAAATTAAAAACAAACAAACAAAAAACATTACAGCAGTACACAGAGCCTTCACTCTCTACCATCAAATCCCCTCTTCCACAAATGCAACTACTTGGAAATGTTTGGTAAGCATTTTGCCACACCTTTTTTTTTTGGTATTGAGGATTGAACTCAGGGGTACTCCACCACTAAGCCACATCCTCAGCCCTATTTTGTATTTTATGTAGAGACAGGGTCTCACTGAGTTGCTTAGCACCTTGTGATTCTCCTGCCTCAGCCTCCCAAAGTGCTGGGATTACGGACTGCGCCACCACACCCAGCTCCATGCCTTTTTGACATATTCATGTAGAAATTTACATATACAAAAAACATGATTTTTTGGCACACAGAATCAATTATATATATAACTTGTGTGTGGGGCGCGGGGGGTAATGGGGATTGAACCCAGGGATGCTCCATCACTGAGTACATCCCCAGTCTTATTTATTTATTCATCTATCTATCTATCTATCTATCTATCTATCTATCTATCTATTTTTGAGACAGGATCTCACCAAGTGCTGAATCTGGCATCAGACTTGTGATCCTCCTGCCTTAGCCTCTCTAGTAGCTAGGATTACAGGCACAGATGTGTGCTACCAGGCCCAGCTGCAAACAATATTTTTGGTTTTTTTTGGTACCAGGGATTGAACTCAGGGGCACTCAACCACTGAGCCACATCCCCAGCTTTATTTTGTGTTTTACTTAGAGATAGGGTCTCACTGCATTAGTGAGATAGGGTCTCACTGCATTAGTGCCCCGACATTGCTGAGACTGGCTTTGAACTCGTGAGTCTCCTGTCTCAGCCTCCCAAAGTGCTAGGATTACAGGCGTGCACCACCCCGCCCAGCTCTTAGGCTTCATCTTCTGATGGTGAAGTGTCTGTCATATAATTGGAATTTAATGAGTTGTCAGGTTGTTCAAATCTTTTAGGCTCAGACTAAGGAATAACTGGTAACTTATTCTTTGAGAGTTTAGGGTCCAATGGACTGCGCAGGACCAGGAAGGAGCAATTTGTAGAGGCAGGCAGCTTTGGAGGAGGGAGTTCCCCACACAACAGGTTCATGGTCCCAAAAGGTTGGCACCAGTCTTCTAGTCTAGTTAAATTTTAAGGATGGAAAAACACAACAACAAAAATCAACCTGGGATCTAAAGAAGTGATCCCCCCCCACCCCACCCTGGGAATCCATAGTTACACAGAAATTCCCAAATCAAATTTTGGGAATTTCAATAACTTCACCTTTTCTATCTCCACCTCCACCTTTACTACCTTGCACATAACTCCCTCTCTTAGCAAGAGCCAACTATACTCTGTGTGTGTGTGTATATATGTGTGTATATGTATATATGTATATGTATGTGTATACACACACACACATCCACTCAATCTACCTACTTACCTACCTAAGTAAGGATGTTTGGGGATGTAGTTTGCCATAAAGAGAAAGACTGATAACCAGTACAAATAATTATGGCACCCTGAGCAATTTACTTCTTCAGTTGTCTGGGATTCAGTTTTCTTATGTTAAAAATGGGCAAACTCATTACTACTCTTATAAGATCTTTAAGGCACCCAAACAAATGCGTGGGGCACAGTCCAGGCCTGTGACGCGAGACTCTGGACTAAGATAACTGGAGAAGGCCGGATTGTGGGGTACCTCCGTCCACCCGAGTCCCCGACCAGCACCAGTGTCCTCGGTGGCCATCACAGAAGCACCAGCTGTCACCGCCGCGAACGCCAACCTGGCCTGATGAAGCTAGGCCACAACAAACCTCACCTCACCGCCGCCGAGCCTCCTCCACCTCCAGCCTCAGCACACCTTCCCCGACTACGCTTCAGCGCACGCGCAGCGTCCGCCTCTCTAGCTCTGGCTTGCGCTAAGGCACAGCCCCTTTCAAATGCGCGTTCAGTGCTTTTCCTCCCAGTGCGGCCACCGTCGTTAGGGGAGGGCAGGCGGGAGGGGGCGGGGAAAAGGGTGGGAGTGGGTGAGCGCGCGCCGCCGGTCCGTCGTGGTTTCCTGGCTGCGCGCGGCGGTGGCGGAGTCGCTGCAGCTGTAGCAGCAGCCGCGAAGATGGCGGAGGGGTTGGAGCGTGTGCGGATCTCCGCGTCGGAGCTGCGAGGTATCCTGGCCACTCTGGCTCCGCAGGCCGGGAGCAGAGGTGAGTCGCGCCGCCCAGCTCCTGGGCCGGGCCTGCCCGCCCCGCCTCCCTCGCCTCCTCTTCCTCTTCCCCGCCCAGTCCGCGGAGCTCGGGAGCCCCCGCCCCTTCCCCCAACAGTGGGGGCGGGGACCGCGGGCGGGACCCTAGATGCCCTGCCAGCTACCAGGGTCGGGCTCCGCCAGCTCCGGCCAGCTCCGGGAGAGCCCAGCCTGAGTTCCTGCCTCCACCCTCTTTCTCACCAGGAAGGTGACTGTTTCCCTTTGCCCCAGCTCTCTCAGATGAGCCAGTGGATTCCTAGTCGTCAGGAGACGCGAATGGGAGTGGGTGCTGGGGTCTGGTGAAGGCCCCGCTGTGTAGCGTTCCCAAAGGAATCCTTCGCTAGCCTATCCCTTCCATCTGTTTGGCGTCTGAGGGAAAGAGTTGGGGAAATTGAGGGGAAAGGTTTAATAGGCTGAGACTTCTTTGCTGAACTTTTCTTCCCAAGGCAGTCTTCTGAAAGCTGCGAGGGATCCAGGACCTCAGAGAGCTGACTCTGCTCTGGTTTGGCCTTGGCATGTGTGGGAGCAGTTTTTATCAGAGAGAATGTTCAATTTGCCGGTTAATTTGAAGTCTCTAGCCACATCAGAAAAGCTCCCAGAAAAGTTCTTTTGTCTCTGTTGGGCGGTGGAGTTTTGTGGGATGGTAGCTGTGATAGGTACCTTCTCTAGGCTTGGTTTTTGTTGGTCAGTTGAATTGGTTTATCCTTGCTGTTTTCTCCCTCTGTTCTGGAAAGTAGCAGTAACTCTTTTTTTTTAATATTTTTAGTTGTAGGCGGACAGAATATCTTTATTTTATTTTTATGTGGTGCTGAATCGAACCCAGTGCCTCACGCATGCTAGGTGAGCACGCCACCACTGCGCCATAAGCCCAGCCCCAGTAGCACTAACTCTTTTCCCAGTCCCTCACCCCCTACCTAAGTTACAAAGATGATTAAGTGTTCTGAGGTATCTTTGTTCATACTTGATAGAGACTGTCTTAAACTTCTGAAGATATCAGCTAAGTTGAGCACAGATTGCATGCTTGTAATCCCAATGACTCTGGAGTCTGAGGGAAGAGGATGCAATTCCAGTTCAGCCTCAGCAACTTAGCCAGACCCTGTCTCAAAATAAAGAATATAGTGAATTGGGGATGTAGTTTAGTGGTAAAGTCCCTGAGTTCAGTTCAATTCCCAGTACCAAAATAAATAAAATAAACTTTTGAAAATACCCAAGTGGTATCTTACACTTATTTCTTTTTTTCCTCTATTTTGTTAAACCCACAAAAAGTAGGTGTAAATGCTGGGATATATAATACCTGTTATGATCTTGTTTGCATTTGTATTTCTAGTACAAGACAAGACTAGGATTTTATATAACATTCCATTTTGAGTACTTGATAATCTCATTAATTCTGTCACTTTCCCACTGAAATGTTTAGTGGCTATTTGTAGTAGTCTCCCCCTTAATAAATAAAGGTAACAGATATTAAAAACATACTTGTTTATCTCTCTGTTCACTAAGTTCATTGAGCCTGGAGAATGGTTTTTGAAGTTCTATATTTTTAATTTTTTCTTTTGGTACTGGGTATCGAACCCAGGGGTGCTTTACTACTGAGCTAAATCCCAGTCCTTTTTATTTATTTTGGACAAGGGCTCCCTAAATTGCTGAGGCTGGCCTTGAATTTGCATTCCTCCTGCTGAAGCCTCCTGAGTCATGGTATTATAGGTGTGTGCTGCTGTGCCTAGCTCTGTTTTTTTCCTCCTCCTCCTCCTCCTCCTCCTCCTCCTCTTCTCCTCCTCCTCCTCCTTCTCCTTTTTCTTCTTCAGTTGTAGATGGACATAATAGCTTTATTTAATTTATTTTTCTGCGGTGCTGAGAATTGAACCCAGTGCCTCACATGTCCTAGGTGAGCACTCTACCACTGAGCCACAATTCCAGCCCTCTTCTCTTATTCTTGAATGCCACAGTCCTTGATATTTAGAGAGCATGTCACAATCCTTCCACTAGTGTCCAGGGAAAACTCCTCTATGGAACTTTTTCTTCTCATATTCCATCATCATAGTAGCAGTTAGTCTCAGTATTCTAATGATGATAGTCTGAGCAGTATTTTCTTGAAATGATTCTTCTGGCTGCTGTTAGAGAGTTTGTGAGGATAAGTCAAGTTGAAGAATATAAAAGGAGCTGCTGCTGCTTTGTTTCAGTAGAAGGTATGTGACTGGGTAATTGGTATCCTAAAGAAGAGGATCCTGGTCAGGTTCATAAACTTGAGTTGCATTTATTTTTCCTCCAGAGATGTCCAGGACTGTGGGTTGCTGTGTATTATCCCTTTTATCCTTTTCATTTTTCTGTACTAAAAATGTGTTTTTAAAATTTTTTTTTTCTGGGGAAATTAAACCCAGGGCTTCACTCTTCACACAGGCTAGGCAAATGCTCTATCACTGAACTATACCCCTAATCCCCTAGTAATAAATTAAAAGGACTTAGCTACCCTGGAAAAATATTAGAGGCAGAAGAAAAGATGGTGATGGTTTCAAAGGCTCTATAAACAAAATAGTTTAATGCTGAAAATGTTAAGAGATCTTTTTTTTTTGAGTACTGGAGATTGAACTCAGGGGCACTTGACCACTGAGCCACATCTCCAGCCCTGTTTTGTGTTTTATGTAGAGACAGGGTCTCACTGAGTTGCTTAGCGCCTCGCCCTTGCTGAGGCTGGCTTTGAACTCGTGATTCTCCTGTCTCAGCCTCCCTAAGTGCTGGGATTACAGGCTTGTGCTACTGCACCCACCGGGCTAAGATCTTTTGTTCTGACAAAATGAGGTAGTTGGGGTCTTAGAGCTCTGAATACAAATACATCTTGGGCAATCCAAGAAAATGCAGGGTTTTTTCCCTCCCACTTTCCTAACCCAGTTCAGTTCTTAACCGTGGCAGTTGCTGAACAAATACTGTACACCCAAAATTTCTGCTTTTGCAGAAGTATTCTTCCCTGTCTACCAAAATTAGCATTTGGATATGTATTCTTGCTCAACTTTTGTTACTTAACCAGAATGACAGTTTTCCCTCTCCCTCCTTAATTCTTTTCTTTTGCCTTTTCTTCTTCAACCCTTTCCCCACTATAACAGAAAACATGAAGGAATTAAAGGAGCCCAGGCAGCGCAAAGATAACAGGCGCCCAGATTTGGAAATCTATAAGCCTGGTCTTTCTCGACTAAGGAACAGATCTAAAATCAAGGAGCCCTCTGGGAGTGAGGAATTTAAAGATGAAATTGTTAATGATAAAACTACTTCTGCTGTTGGAAATGGTACACAGCTCATTAAAGATGTCTGCAAGGAACTGGATAACCATCAGCAAAATGGTCCTGTAGACTCAGAAAATAATCAAGGACTGGAGACTTTTCCTAGGACTGCTGGACAAGAAGATCGAAGTCTAAGAATCATCAAGAGAACAAAGAAACCAGATTTGCAGATCTATCAGCCTGGAAGACGTTTGCAGACTGGTATCAAAGATTCTGTTAGCAGGTTGGATGAGGAGGAAATCCTCAACCAGGTAGAACAACTGAAAATAGAGGAAGATGAATGTAGGGGAAAAGGTGTGAAAGAGGAAGTTGTGAATAAATCAGACAAAGCTGAGACAGAAAAGAGCCAAAATAGTGATAGAGTAAGGACTGCAAAAGGAGAAAAAGTAAAAAAGATTGAAAAGGGGGAGGGGACAAAGAAAGTGAATGAAGACCTGGCCCAGGGGAAGCCTGGTTCTGCAAAACGCTATTCCCGCTCAGACAAACGGAGGAACCGGTATCGCACTTGTAGTACCAGCTCAGCTGGTAGCAACAACAGTACGGAGGGAGTTGGCTTGACTGATAACGGATGTCGCCGCCGCCGCCAGGATCGGACCAAGGAAAGGCCACGGCTGAAGAAACAAGTATCTATGTCCTCAACTGATTCCTTAGATGAGGACAGAATTGATGAGCCTGACGGATTAGGGCCCAGGAGGAGCTCAGAAAAGAAGACACACTTAGAAAGAAACTGGTCTGGCCGTGGGGAGGGTGAGCAGAAAAACAATGGTAAAGAAAATCGAGGCACACTTCGTGTCACTTTTGATGCAGAAACCATGAACAAAGATTCCCCCATGATGCGGTCAGCCCGGGAGGATGTGGATAGAATAAAACCTGACAGAGGTTTGAGCAGTGGGGGCAAAGGCTCTGAGAAGCAGGAGTCCAAAAACCTGAAACAGGAACTTCGGGGTCGTGGTCGTGGTATTTTGATCCTGCCTGCCCATACTGCCCTATCTGTTAATTCAGCAGGTTCTTCAGAGTCCACGCCTTTAGGACCTCGACTTTTATTTGGATCTGGTAGTAAAGGATCTCGGAGTTGGGGCCGTGGAGGCACCACACGCCGACTGTGGGACCCAAATAATCCTGATCAGAAACCTGCTCTAAAGAGCCAGACACCTCAGTTACATTTCTTAGACACTGATGATGAAGTCAGTCCTACGTCATGGGACTCACGCCAGGCCCAAGCATCTTACTATAAGTTTCAAAATTCTGACAATCCCTATTATTATCCTCGGACACCAGGCCCTGCCTCCCAATATCCCTATACAGGTTATAGCCCTCTGCAGTACCCAGTGGGCCCTACAAATGGTATGTACCCAGGGCCTTACTACCCAGGCTACCCGACTCCACCTGGACAGTATGTGTGTAGCCCTCTTCCTGCCAGCACCATGAGTCCTGAGGAGATAGAGCAGCATGTGAGGAACATGCAGCAGCAGGAGTTACATAGGCTTCTCCGGGTGGCTGACAACCAGGAACTACAGCTCAGTAACCTGCTCTCCAGGGACCGCATCAGTACTGAGGGCATGGAGAAGATGGCTCAGCTCAGGTATGGTGTGTTCTTGGCTAGAGGGAAATGGGGTAAGTTGGAGGTATATAGGCTCTCATGGCTGAGGAAGGTAGAAAGTTTTTAGGTGAGCCACTGGAGTTTATCTCTCTTTCACGTTGATTTTTTTTTTCCCTCTCGTGGTGCTGGAGATTGAATCCAGTGTTTCACACATGTTAGGTAAGCACTGTACCCATGCCCCTAATCTTTTCGCACTGATTTTTTTATCCATGTTGAATTTCATAATGGAAGGGCATTTGGAAAAAAAAACAGAAGTTTTGTTTCTTATCTTATGCTTCCTACTTTTCCTTCCAGAAAAAACATCTTAGGGGCTGGGGTTGTGGCTCACTGGTAGAGCACTTGCCTAACATGTGTGAGGTACTGTGTTTGGTTCTCAGCACTGCATATAAATAAATAAAGTTATGATGTCTGTCTACAACTAAAAATATTAAATGAAAAGAAAAATAACTGGAAGTGGTGGCCCACACCTATAATCCTACCAATTTGGGAGACTGAGGCAAGAGGATTGCAAGTTCAAGGCCAGCCTCAGCAACTTAAGTAGGCCCTAAGCAACATAGTGAGACCCTGTCTCAAAATAAAAAGGGCTAGGGAAGTGGCTCAGTGGTTAAGTACCTCTGGATTCAATCCCCAGTACTAAAAAAAAAAGTAAAAGCATCTTAAGGGAGCATGGAATCTTGAAAAGGAAAGACTGTAAAGAAGGCTAAGAAATTAACAACATACAACTTGCAGTGAAGACTTCATCACAGTTGTTAAATTTAGGTGAGAACATCTGGGTAAACACTATTTTCCTAGACACAAACTGTCTTTGTAATGACATTCTACTCACAGAAAATAACAGGAGTAGGATACCTGGTTACCTTTTGGATTTCTTGCCAAGGGAGGTGGTTAATTTGCAGGAAGCTTGAATCTTGGATCTAGCCTTTTTTGTGTTGTGTGAGCTAGAAGTTGTATATTTTTTATTCCAGAGCTGAACTGCTACAGCTGTATGAGCGTTGTATTCTATTAGATATTGAGTTCTCTGATACTCAGAATGTGGATCAGATCTTGTGGAAGAATGCTTTCTATCAGGTGATTGAGAAGTTCAGGCAGCTTCTCAAGGATCCTAATGTTGAGAACCCAGAACAGATACGGAATAGACTCCTGGAGCTCTTGGATGAGGTAACCATTATCTTTTTGTCTTCAGGGTAAAGGCTTCAGCATCCTGTTGCAATGGGTTTTTACCACCTGAGATACTTTGTTTTAGAACAGAACATCAACGAACAACTTCATGCTTTTGTTTTGGGTTGGGTCCCAGCCTACCCCTGTTATTTCCTGAGGATTCTAACTTGCTGACAAATGGAGTTAGTTTTGAGATTGAAAGCTTTCTGAATGCCTTGACCTGGGGCAGGGGTCAGGGGAGATACAGAGAGAGAGACAGAGACAGAGAGACAGAAATTTTGTCTTGTGTTCATTTAGGGGCCACCAAATACCATATGTATTTCCCTTTACATGGGCTGTCTGAACATTGGCAGAACTCTGTAGAGGTCATCTGCTCCAATTTCTGGGGAGTAGAGTGGATCAGAATAGATTGATTCAACCATTTCTTGCTTTTTTCTCTTTATAGGGTAGTGACTTTTTTGATAGTTTGCTTCAGAAGCTGCAGGTTACTTACAAGTTCAAACTGGAGGACTACATGGATGGTCTTGCCATTCGCAGCAAGCCATTACGCAAGACGGTAAGCCAGTGTCATTGTCGGCCTTTTTTTTTTTTAATATTTTTTCAGTTGTTGATGGACCTTTATTTTATTTATTGATATGCAGCACTGAGAATTGAACCCAGTGCTTCACACATGCTAGACAAGCACACTACCACTGAGCTACAACCTCAGCCCCACCAGCTTCTTTCTTATTCATTCATTTAGTAAGCATTTATCTAGAGCTAGTGATGTGTTAGGCACTATGTTCAGTGTTGACAATACAAGAATGAAAGATACAAACCAGTGGGGGAACAGCCAGATGAAACCAACAATTGTAATGTGTCATAAATTCTATGATAATGGTATATTTAGAGTAGTGAATGGACGTAGAAAGAAATTGATCTAACTTAGATCCCAGCAGTCTGGGATCAAGAAAAGCTTTTTAGGGACTGTCAAACTGAGTCTTAACACATGACCTGGAGTTTGAAAGGTTGGAGGGGAAGTTTAGATAGAGGACACAATAAGAGACAACCAGGTGTTGTTGGAAAAGTATAAAAAGTTCAGTATGAGCTGAACCTATGGTGGTTCACACGTATAATCCCAGTTACTTGGGAGGCTGAGGCAGGAGGATTGCTAGTTCAAGGCCAACTAGCATGCATGAGCCCTGGGTTTAATACCTAGTAATGTTTAAAAAAAAAAAAAAGTTCAGTATGCTGGTTGTTTTTTTTCTTATTGCAGTACTGGAGATTGAACCCAGGATCACTCTACCACTGAGTTATATCCCCAGCTCTTTTTGTTATTTTATTTAGAGATGAGGTCACTCTAATTTGCCCAGCTAGCCTTGTACTTGCTGTACCTCTGCCTCAGCCTCCCAAGTAACTGAGATTACAGGCATATGCCACCATGCCAGGCAGCATGCTGGTATTGGTCATGTGGAGTGGGGCTGTTGTAGGAGAAAAGCCAATGATGTAGGAAGTAACTAAGTCACAAACTCTCGTATGCCATGCTGAAGAGTTTGGACTTCATTCTGAAAACATTGAGGAAGCACCGATTGATTTTCAGATTTTAGAACCAATTATTTTGACAAATTGGTGAGTTTGGATAGAAGTTGGGCAAGAGTGGAGGTTAGGGAGTCTGGAAGTAGGTGTGGACTAAGATACACAGGAGTAGTAAAGGTAGAAAATAGAAGCCACAGGGGCTGGGATTATGGCGCAGTGGTAGCGTGCTCGCCTAGCACGCATAAGACACTGGGTTCGATCCTCAGCACCACATAAAAATAAAATAAAGATATTCTGTCACCTACAACTAAAAAATAAACATTAAAAAAAAAAAGAGAGAAGCCACATTAGTAAGATAGAGAAAGAAAATTGAATTGATGGTGATTTGGTATTAGGGCTAAGATTGGAGAGGTATGAGGTATCTAAATCATTTCCCAGTTTATGGCCTAGGAGAGTGGCTACGATAGAAAAGGTCAGTTCAGTTAATATATAGTTAGGTGAGGTATCTAGCAGGAACTTGAAAATGAGCAAATGAATATTTTGTCTGTTTAGAACTTAAGAGAGAGAGCTAGAGTAGTAATAAAGATTCAGGGGTCAGGGGCTGAGGTTGTGGCTCAGTGGTAGAGTGCTCACCTGGCATGTGTGAGGCACTGGGTTCAATCCTCAGCATCATATACAAATAAAATAAAGGTATTATATCCACCTACAACTTTTATATATATATGTGTGTGTATGTGTGTATAAATAATATATATATACATACACATATATATATGTATATGATTCAGGGGTCATTAATGTGTAGGTGGCAGCTGGAGCAGAAATTGGGATACTGTGAAGGCTGGCCAGAGAGGGGATCAAATTTCAGGGCAGGTAAAATTTTCAAGTGCTGTAGAGTTTTCAGGTGTCAATTGCTAAAAAGCATCTTTTGGATTGAATAACTTTATCAAGAGTTATTTTTGTTGGAGAGGATGGAATCCCAGGTTGTAATGAAGAAAAGTGAGGCAGTAGAGATAATGAGTGGAAAATAGACCATACTTTTAAGAATTTTGGCAGTGGGTGTGGTTGTGCACGCCTGTAATCCTAGCAGCACAGGAGGATCGCTATTCAAAGCCAGCCCAAGCAACTTAGGCACTAAGTGACTCAGTGAGACCCTGTCTCTAAATAAAATACAAAAAAAAGGGCTGGGGATGTGGCTCAGTGGGTAAGCACCCCTGGGTTCAATCCTCAGAACCAAAAAAAAGGAATCTTAGCTATGAAGGCAAGGAAGGAAGGAAGATAGCTCTAAAAGAAAATATAAGGGGGCTGGGATTGTGGCTCAGTGGTAGAGCACTTGCCTCACATGCGTGAGGCACTGGGTTTGAGCCTCAGCACCACATAAAAATAAATAAATATATTGTGTCCATCTACAACTAAAAAAATATTAAAAAAAAAGAGAGAGAATATAAGGTCAAGAGAAGTTTTTGTTTTTATTTAGGAGTGTGTGTGTGTGTGCGTGTGTGCGTGCGCGCGTGCGCGAGCATAACTTTTTTAGCTAGTTGAATGAACCTTCCTGAGGGGTCAGTATCTCCTCAATGAAGGAAAAACTTCTTTTTTTTTGGTACTGGGGATTGAACTCAGGGGCACTCAACCACTGAGCCACATCCCCAGCCCTATTTTGTGTTTTATGTAGAGACAGGGTCTCACTGAGTTGCTTAGCGCCTTGCCGTTGCTGAGGCTGGCTTTGAACTCGCGATTCTCCTTTCTCAGCCTCCCAAAGTGCTGGGATTACAGGTTTGCGCCACCGCGCCTGGCAGCTTTATTCTTTATTTGGTGATATGTTAATTTTTTGTGTGTGGTGTGGAGTGGATAAAATGCTGTGAAGTAGTGTTCTTTAGGGAGATTTTTTTTTTGGTTAGGCATGTGTCTTGGGATTTTGGGATTTTGTTGCTTTCTCACTGAATGATAGATGCCCAGCCTATCAGTAATAAAACATATTTATAGTACTCCAGAGATCCTAGCATGTTGTAGATGTTTAGTAAAGGGTAATTTATTGCTTTTAGGCAAAGAGAGTCTAATGCATAACAGTTTGAGGAAAGACTATAATGATGGCAGGAAAAGAACAGAGTAGACGACTATTTTAATATTTGTTTATCACTTTATATTTTTACATTTATTCCCTCAGTTATCCTATAGAGTATGTATTTTTACTCAGATGAAGAGATCAAGTCCCAGGTGTCTCAAAGACTTCCTTGAAAGCCAGGCATGGTGGCGCATGCCTGTAATCCCAGTACTTTGGGAGGCTAAGACAGGAGAATCACAAGTTCAAAGCCAGCCTCAGCAATGGGGAGGTGCTAAGCAACTCAGTGAGACCCTGTCTCTAAATAAAACACAAGAAAATAAGGCTGAGGATGTGGCTCAGTGGTTGAGTACCCCTGAGTTCTATCCCTGGTATCAAAACCAAAAGAAAACAAAACAAAAAACAAAAAAAAAAGACTTCTTTCAGCTGGACATGGTGGTGCATGCCTGTAATCCCAGCATCTTAAAGAGGCTGAGGCAGGAGGATCACAACTTTGAGGTCAGCCTCAGCAATTTAGTGAGGTCCTGTCTCAAAATAAAAAAGAAAAAGAGTCTAGGGATGTGGCTCAGTGGTTAAGTGTTCCTGGTTCAATCCCTAGTACCCCCTACCTCCCAACCCCCCGCCAAAAAAAAAGACTTCTTGAGAGAATACACTGTTACATAGAGTCACATCACCTGACCCTCATTTCAGGGTGTGTTCTTCCATTTTCCTGGGACTTTTTAAAAGAATTCTTTTTGGTACTGGGGGTTGAACCCAGGGCCTTGTACATGATGGACAAGCAGTCTACCACTGACCTATGTCCCCATCCCATTTTTCTTTTTCTTTTTTTTAAATTTGTTTTTATTTTTATTTTTTTGATACTGGGATTGAACTCAGGGGCACTCAACCACTGAGCCACATCCCCAGACTTCTTTTTTTGTGCTTTATTGAGAGACAGGGTCTCATTGAGTTGCTTAGCACCTTGCCATTTCTTTTTTTTTAAAATATTTATTTTTTAGTTGTAGGTGGACACAATAGCTTTATTTTATTTTTATGTGGTGCTGAGGATCGAACCCAGTGCCTCCCGTGTGCTAGGCGAGCACGCTACCGCTGCGCCATAACCCCAGCTCCCAGTACCTTGCCATTTCTGAGGTTGGCTTTGAACTCACAATTCTCCTGTCTTAGCCTCCCAAAGTGCTGAGATTACAGGTATGCGTCACATGCCCAGCTCATTTTTTATTTTTGAGACAGGGTCTTGCTAAGTTGCTCAGGCAAGCCTTGATTTGCAGTACTGGTATTGAATCTAGGAGCACTCTGCCACTGAGCCATATCCTCAGCCCATTTTATTTATTTATTTATTTATTTTTATTTTATTTTATTTTATTTTTTTTAAATATTTTTTATTAGTTGTTGATGGATCTTATTTTATTTATTTATTTATACGTGGTGCTGAGAATCGAACCCAGTGCCTCACGCATGGGAGGCAAGTGCTCTACAACTGAGCCACGACCCCAGCCCCCATTTTATTTATTTAAAAAATGTTTTTAGGTGTAGAGGGACATAATGCTTTTATTTATTTATTTATTTATAAGAATATTTTCTTAGTCGTTGATGGATTTTATTTATTTGTATGTGGTGGTGCTGCGAATCGAACCCAGTGCCTCACACATGCTAGACAAGTGCTCTACCCCTGAGCCACAACCCCAGCCCTATTTTATTTATTTTTATGTGATGCTGAGGATCAAACCCAGTGCCTCACATGTGTGAAGCAAGTGCTTTACCACTGAGCTATAACCCCAGCCCTTATTTGTATTTTGAGACAAGGTCTTGTTAAGGTGCTGAGATTGGACTCAAATTTGTGATGCTCAGTCCAAGTAGCTGGGTTACAGGCATGCACCACTGTGCCTAGCTGAATGGGACTTAAAATAAGAGTCACACCTCTCCCTTTTGCCACTGTTTTCTCAGTAAATTTTGTATCACATTATTGGTTATTTTTTGGTAGTCAATGTTGGATTGAAGACTTCGTACTTTGTTATGGACTGTTTGTGCCTTATCAGTGCTTTTCTGTCATTTTGACCTATTCTTGCCCTTCGAGGTTGAAGTTAGTGTTTCTAGATTACTCTGCTAACTAATTGTTTTTCCTAAAGGTAAAATATGCCTTAATCAGTGCCCAGCGATGTATGATTTGCCAAGGAGATATCGCTAGGTATCGGGAGCAAGCCAATGACACAGCAAACTACGGGAAAGCACGCAGGTACTTTTACCTCCTAGTTTGTTATTTCTCTTCCCTGTGTGGCATTAAGCTAAGCAGTATTAAGGAGTGGGCCACTTGAGCTGCTTCCCCTATTGGATGTTCTGTAGATGTCCTTTTTGATCCCTTTAGTCATGCTTTTCTCTTCCAGGGCTACATCTCACTAATCTACCAGCTTATGCCTTAGGTAGTAGGGCTGTCAAGGTGAATTGGTAAAGAGTTGATATGGAGCTAGTATGTCTTACTGTTTTTCTATTCTAGTTGGTACCTGAAGGCCCAGCACATTGCTCCCAAGAATGGGCGCCCCTATAACCAGTTGGCTTTGCTGGCAGTATATACGGTAAGAAACTCTGGACAGGGGAAGTGTTTTTCAGGCAGTTTCTTAAAATATGAATTTTGATAGGTTCAGCCCTTGAAACTTCAATTCATCTGCTCACTGTAGCTCAAAGAATATCCCCTTATGCCTCTCATCTTTGAACTCCTTTTGTTCCTCTTACTTTAAGAGGTAAGTTGTCAGGGATCCCTCACTTCAGTTGATTCTTCTTCATTCAGCCACTTGCCACCACTGCACTTAAGTTCCCAAGTCCCACGCCCCAGCCAAACACCACTCTGTTTCTGACCGAAGGTTCTGCTCCGAATCTTGTCTTACCTTGCTTCCCTTCCCTGTATGGTTGATCTAGACTGTTCATAGTAGAAGGAAGACAAGGTTCCCTTTATCTTTTTCTCCAAAGTCCTTATCTGCCCTCTCTTAGATGATCTTATTCCTTGTAACTTTTCACCTAAGGCTCTTTCTTAGCAGATAAGCTAAGCACCAGTTATGCTTTTCTTTCCTTTTTTGGGAGGAGGAGGGGGATACGGGGATTGAACTCTGGGGCACTTGACCACTGAACCACATCCCCAGCCCTACTTTTGTATTTTATTTAGAGACAGGCTCTCACCGAGTTGCTTAGCACCTCACTTTTGCTGAGGCTGGCTTTGAACTCGCAATTCTCCTACTTCAGCCTTCCAAGCCGCTGGGATTACTGGTATGCATCACTGTGCCCAGCTCCCAATTATGCATCTTGATCTTACCAACCTCCTCCAAATGTGGTTGTAACAGAGAAATTGGCCTTGGCATCTGAGAGGGCTCTGGGCAGGAAACTGCACAAAAGGGGGAAAGATGGGGGACCAGCAGTAGGTACTAAGGTTCATGTATAAGAAGCAGCTCTCACACTCATTAGCAAGGAGAAAAGTTTCTTAATCCCAAATAAGCAATATTTGAATTTCATATTTATGTTCCCTTTTTATCCACAGATTCAAAGAAATTCCTAATTCTGTACTGAAATATTTGATGCATGTACTTTACTGAAACACTTCCTTCAGAATCTGTTCAATCTCCCTCTCCGCTTTGTACCTTTATCCTATTCTCTTTGTGATGAGTGTTTGAAATTTTTTTCTATTACACTCTGCAACATTGTTTTTCTCTCCTTTTTTCCTCATCCACCTTCTCTTATTTTTCTTTCTTTCTTTCTTTCTTTCTTTCTTTCTTTCTTTCTTTCTTTCTTTCTTTCTTTCTTTCTTTCTTTCTTTCTTGTCTCTTTTTCTAGCTTTTCTTCATTGTAATAACTGAATAAAATCTTCTGTTTCTTGTTAACTAGAAAATGCAATTGGCCATCACCTCTATCTAGTTTCCAGACATTGTCATCACCTTGAAAGAAAACTGTATATTTTTATTCCTCCCTGTCCCTAGTTCCTGGTAACCACTAGTCTGAGTTTTGTCTCTATACCTTTACCAATTCTGAATGTTTCATAAAATGTAATCATATTACATGTGACCTTTTGTGTCTTTATATTTAGCATAAAAATTTCAAAGCTCATGTAAATTATAGCTAGCATGTATTAATCATTCTTTTTTTTCTTTTGGTACCAGGGATTGAACCCAGGGGTGTTTAACCACTGAGCTACATCCCCAGCACTTTATTTTTTACTTTGAGACAGGGTTTCATTAAGTTGTTTAGGGCCTCACTAAGTTGCTGAGGTTATCCTCCAACTTATCATCCTCCTGCTTCAGCCTTCTCAATCATTGAGATTACAGATGTGTTCCACCACACCTGTCAATACTTCATTTTCTTTTTTTTTGTTGTTGTGGTGCTGGGGATTGAACCCAGGGCCTTGTGTATATGAGGCACACACCCTACCAACTGAGCTATATACCCCGCCCTACTTCATTCATTAAAACACAATTTTTTTGTAGTTGTGTATGGACAGAATGCCTTTATTTTATTTGTTTATTTTTATTTTTTATTTTTTATTTTTATTTTTTGGTACTGGGGATTGAACTCGGGGGCACTCGACCACTGAGCCACATCCTCAGCCCTATTTTGTTTTTTATGTAGAGACAGGGTCTCACTGAGTTGCTTACACCTCGTGGTTGCTGAGGCTGGCTTTGAACTTGAGATTCTCCTGTCTCAACATCCCAAAGTGCAGGGATTACAGGTGTGTGCCACCATGCCCGGCAATTGTTTGTTTATTTTATGTGGTACTGAGGATTGAACTTGGTGCATCACACATGCTAGGCAAGCGCTCTGCCACTGAGCTCCAGCCCCATACTTTATTTATTTTTATGGCTGAGTAGTATTCCATTGTGTGGATATATACCTAGTACATTATGGGTTTTTTTTTGGTACTGGGGATTGAACTCAGGGGTACTTGACCACTGAGCCACATCCCCAGCTCTATTTTGTATTTATGTAGAGACAGGGTCTCATTGAGTTGCTTAGCTCCTCGCCGTTGCTGAGGCTGGCTTTGAAGTTGTGGTTCTCCTGTCTCAGCCTCCCAAAGTGCTGAGATTACAGGCGCTCAGCTTAGTTTTGCCTTTTCTGTAATTTCATGTAGTTGGAATCTTAACAATGTGTACACTTTTCAAATTGGCTTTTTCCAGTTAACGGTATACACTTAGTTTTTTTGGATTTTTTTTTTTTTTTTTTTTTGCGTTTTTTCCCCCTATGGTTCTTTTTGTAGTTTGATAGCTCAGTTCTCTTTATTGCTAATAATATTCCATTTTATGAATGTGCTACAGTTTATCCATTTACCTCTTTGAAGGACATTTGGTTGCTTCCAAGTTTTGGCCAGGCAGGATGTTGCACACCTGTAGTTCCAGTGACTTGGGAGACTGAGGCAGGAGGATCACAAGTTTGAGGCTAGCCTATGCAATTTAGACTGTCTCAAAATAAAATAAAAGGGACTGAAGATGTGGCTGAGTGGTAGAGGGTACCCAGGTTTAATCCCTAGTACTGCAAAACAAAACAAAACCCACCAAGCTTCAGCAGTTGTTCAAAAGCTACTATACACATTTGTGTTCAGGTTTTTGTGTGGAGATAAGTTTTCACATCATGTAGATACTAAGAAACACAAAATTGCTAGATCATATAAAGTATGTTTAGCTTTGTAAAAAACCACCAAACTGTCTCCCAGAGTGGCTGTGCCATTTTACATTCCTGCTAATAGCACAATGAGAGTTCCTATTGCTCCACATTCTTGTGAGCATTTGGAATAAGCAGTGTTTTTTGATTTTTGATTTTTGTTGTTCCTTTTTTTTTCCTGCAGTGCTGAGGATTGAACTCAGGGGCCTTGCACATACTAGACAAGTGCTCTACTACTGAGCTAAACCCCTAATCTGAATTTAAAAAAATTTTTTTTTGTTCTTTTTCGTTATACATGACAGTAGAATATATTTTGACATAGCATACATACATGGATTATAACTTCCCATTTTTGTGATTGTACATGCTATGGAGTTACACTGGTTGTGTATTCATATATGAACATAGAATGTTATGTCTGATTCGTTCTACTGTCTTTCCCATTCCCATTCTCCCCACGTAGCCTATATTGTGAATTGGCATCTGCATATCAGAGAGAACATTCTACCTTTGTTTTGTTTTGTTTTCTTTTTTCTTTTTTTTGTGGTACTGGGGATTGCACTCAGGAGTACTCGACCACTGACTCACATCCCCAGCCCTATTTTGTGTTTTATGTAGAGACAGGGTCTCACTGAGTTGCTAAGCGTCTCGCCGTTGCTGAGGCTGGCTTTGAACTCGCGATTCTCCTGTCTCAGCCTCCCAAAGTGCTGGGATTACAGGTTTGTGCCACCGCACCTGGCTTTTTTTTTTTTTTTTTTTTGATACTGGAGATTGAACTCAGGGGCACTTGACCACTGAGCCACATCCCCAGCCCTGTTTTGTGTTTTATGTAGAGACAGGAAGCCACATCCCCAGCCCTGTTTTGTGTTTTATGTAGAGACAGGGTCTCACTGAGTTGCTTAGCGCCTCGCCCTTGCTGAGACTGGCTTTGAACTCGCGATTCTCCTGTCTCAGCCTCCCTAAGTGCTGGGATTACAGGCTTGTGCCACTGCGCAGCTTGCTTTTGTTTTTTTGAGACTGGTTTATTTCACTTAGCATGATAGTGTCCAGTTCCATCCACTTACTGGCAAATGCCATAATTTCATTTTTCGTTATGGCTGAGTAATATTTCATTGTATGTAAGTACCACAGTTTCTTTATTCGTTCATCTGTTGAAGGGCACCTAGTTGGTTCCATAGCTTAGCCATTGTGAATTGAGCTGCTATAAACATTGATGTGACTGTGTCAGTATAGTATGCTGATTTTAAGTCTTTTGGGTATATACTGAGGAGTGGGATAACTGGGTCAAATGGTGTTATTTTTTTGCTGGGGGTGATGGTACTAGGGATCAAACCCAGGGCCTCACACATTCTAGCCAAGCACTCTTCACTCAACTAGATCCCTAGCCCTTCAAAAATTTTAAAAATTTTATTTATTTATTTATTGTTTTGGTCTTCAACTTTGTTCTTCAATGTTGTATTGGGTATTCTTTTGCCTTTCCATGTGAACTTTATTTATTTTGTGGTACTAGGGGTAGAACTCAGGGACGCTTTATCTCTGAGCTGTATCTGTGCCTCTAAAATTCGGAGACAGGGTCTTGCTAAGTTGCTGAGGCTGGCCTTGAACTTGTAATCCTCCTTCCTTAGCTTCTCTAGACACCCAGATTATAGGCATGTGCCACCACACCCAGTTTGCCATGTAAACTTTAGAATCAATTTTATATCCTCAAATCTAGTGAGTACAAAATGATATTGCATTGTGGTTTTTTTTTTAAACATTTTTTTAAGTTGTAGATGGACACAATATCTTTATTTATTTTTATGTGGTGCTGAGGATCGAACCCAGTGCCTTATGCATGCAAGGCAAGCGCTCTACCACTGAGCTACAATCCCAGCCCCACATTGTGGTTTTAATTTGCATTTCCCTACTGACGAATGATGTGTTATCTTTTCATGTTTGTCATTTGGAGAGTGTTCAAGTTCATTGATCACTGGAAATAATTCAAAAAAAATTTTTTCTAGTAGTGGTAAAATATACATAACAAAAGAAATCTGTTGTCTTACCCTTTTTTTTTTGAGGTGCTAGGAATTGAACTCGCGGCCTCCCACTTATTAGGGAAACACTCTACCACTGAGCTGTTTCCTGGCCCCTTCCCACTTTTATTTATTTATTTTTTTGTGGTGCTGGGGTTCAACCCAGCATCTCACACATGCCAGCAAGCACTCTACTACTTAGCTACATCCCCAGCTTCCTACTTTGAAATGTACTATTCAGTAGTGTCAAGTACCTTCATACTCTTATGCCACCAATCTCTAGAATTCTCTTTAACTTGCAAAACCACAACTGTATATATCTGTTAAACAACAGCTCCTCATCCTCCCACATCCCAGTCTCTAGCAACCACTTTTCTATTTTCTGTCTTGTTTTTCTATTCTAGGTACCTTGTATAAGTGGACTCATACAGTATTTTTCTTCTTGTAACTGACTTATTGAACTTAACAAAAGTCCTCAAGGTTCATCCATGTTGTAACATGTCAGAATCCTCCCCCCCCTTTTTTTTTTGGTACTGGGGATTGAACTCAGGGCACTTGACCACCTAGCCACATTCCCAGCCCTATTTTTTGTGTTTTATTAGAGACAGGGTCTCACTGAGTTGCTTAGTGCCTTGCTTTAGCTGAGGCTAGCTTTGAACTTGGCGATCCTCCTGTCTCCCAGCCTCCTGAGCTGCTGGAATTACAGGTGTGCGCCACTGTGCCTGGCTAATTTCCTCTTTTTAAAGCTGACTAGTATTTTTGTGTATAAATATCACATTTTGTACAGTAGTACGGTCTGTTACCCCTGAAGTATATGTTTCTAGATCTCCAGTGGTTGGCTGAAGCTGTAGACTGTACTGAACCCTCTGATGTATGTATCATGTTTTTTCCTATACATACATACCTATGTTAAAAGTTTTGTTTTAACTCACATTGAGAGATTAACATTAGTAACAAATAGTAAAATAGAACAATTGCAACAATATGTGTAATAAAAAGATTTCACCTTGCTGTTTACAATGACATGTAATTTGAAATTTATAAAGTTTTTATTTCTCGAAAGGATTACTCTGTATTCATTCATCTGTTGTTGGACATTTGGGTTGCTTCTACATTTTGGCTGTTGTGAATAATGCGATTAACATGGGTGTACAAATTTCTCTCTCTTTTCTTTTTTTGGTACTGGAGATTGAACTCAGGGGTACTTGACCACTGAGCCACATCCCCAGCCCTATTTTGTGTTTTATGTAGAGACAGGGTCTCACTGAGTTGCTTAGCGCCTCGCTATTGCTGAGGCTGGCTTTGAACTCACGATTCTCCTGTCTCAGCCTCCCTAAGTGCTAGGATTACAGGCTTGCGCCATTGCACTCAGCTACAAATTTCTCTTTGAGACCATGCTTTCAGTTATTTATTACTGAGCTACATTCCTACCCCTTTTTATTTTTATTTTGAAACAGAGTCTGGCTCTGTTGTCCAGGCTGGGCTTGAACTTGTAAGCCTCCTGCCTCAGCCTCCTGAGTTTCTGGGATTACAGGCATGTGCCACCATGTCCATTCTATTTTCTTTTCTTCTTCTTTTTTTTTTTTTTTTTGGTACTGGAGATTAAACCCAGGGGTGCTTAACCAGTGAGCCACATCCCCAGCCTATTTTTTAAATTTATTTTTATTTTGAGACAGGGTCTTGCTGAGTTGCTTAGGGCCTTGCTAAGTTGCTGAGACTGGCTTTGAATTTTCTGTTCTCCTGTGTCAGCCTCCCAAGCCTTTGGGATTATAGGCATGTACCACTGTGCCTGGCTATTTTTAGGTTTTAAAGAAAAAACTATACTGTTTCTTATAGCAGCTGCACCATTGGTAATCCCTACCAATGGTGCACAAGGGTTCTAATTTCTCTAGTTTACCAACACTTAATTATTATTATTATTTTTAAATATGGTGTCATATTTTTAATACCTTTATTTTATTTATTCATTTATATGTGGTGCTGGGGATCGAACCCAGTGCCTCACACATGCTAGGTAAGTACTCTGCTACTGAGCCACAACCACAGCCTGTATTTTCTGTTTTTTAATTTAATTTATTATTAATTATTATTATTATTAATTTATTATTATTATTTAATTTATGTGGTGCTGAGAATCGATCCCAGTGCCTCATACATGCTAGGCAAGTGCTCTACCACTGAGCCACATCCCCAGCCCTATTTTGTGTTTTATGTAGAGACAGGGTCTCACTGAGTTGCTTAGTGCCCTGCTGTTGCTGAGGCTGGCTTTGAGCTCATGATCCTCCTGTCTCAGCCTTCTATGCTGCTGGGATTACAGGCATGCACCACTGCACCTGGCTTATTTTCTGGTTTTTGGTTTTTTTTTTTTTGTTTTTTGTTTTTGGTACTGGAGATTGAACTCAGGGGCACTCGACCACTGAGCCACATCCCCAGCCCTATTTTGTGTTTTATGTAGAGACATGGTCTCACTGAGTTGCTTAGCAACACATTGAAATAGATGTGAAGTGATATTGAATTGTGGTTTTGATTTGCATTCCGTAATGTTGAATTTTGTTGTTGTTGAGATAGGGTCTCAGTATGTTGCTCAGGCTGGCCTGGAACTCTTGGGTTCAAGTATTTCTCTCCTTCGTCCTCCTAAGTAGCTGGGACTACACTGCAAATCATACTCAGGCTTCACACATGTGAGCTATGTTACTGAGCTGTGTCCCCAAACCCTAATTTTGTTATCTTTCCTTATGCTATTGTAAAAGGAATTATTTTTTTAATTTCCTTTTCAAATTATTCATTGTGATAGCATATTAGAAATACAACTGATTTTTACGTGTGATCTTCAACTTTGCCGAATTCTCCCAATGGCTTTTTATTTTTTAATTTTTTTTGGTACTGGGGATTGAACCCAGGGGTACTAGACCACTGAGCCACATCCCCAGCCCTGTTTTGTGTTTCATGTAGAGACAGGGTCTTTTGGAGTTGCTTAACACCTCACCGTTGCTGAGGCTAGCTTTGAACTCACGATTCTCCTGTCTCAGCCTCCCAAAGTGCTGGGATTACAGGCATGCGCCACTGTGCCCAGCTCCCCAATGGCTTTTTGACATTCTAGTTACATTGTTATTTTTCTTTGATAGTCCTCTGATCTAGATTAGCTCTCTCCCTTCAAGTTCTTTTTCTGTTTCTCTTCTTCTGTCCCTCTCATCCTAGTTGTCTATTAATATTTCCTTAACTTTTCTGTATCCTCCCATCAGTCGTTTAGTGAATTGGGTATTAAGAATATGCTGTGGGGGCTGGGGTTATGGCGCAGTGGTAGCGTGCTCGCCTAGCACACGTGAGGCACTGGGTTCGATCTTCAGCACCACATAAAAATAAAATAAAGATATTCTGTCACCTACAACTAAAAAATAAACATTTAAAAAAAAAAAAAAAGAATATGCTGTGGGCCTGGGATTGTAGCTCAGTGATAGAGTGCTTGCCTTGCATGCGGGAACACTGGCTTTAATCCTCAGCACCACATAAAAAAATAAAATAAAGATATTTGTGTCCATCTACAACTATATAATGTGTACAGAGCTTTATAAAGTGACATGAGTGGTAAAATATGTGCTTTGGTTTTTGCTCTGAAAAAAGCTTTGTTGAGAAGACAAGTGATGTGTAGAGACAGTGATAGAAATTAGACTTGGTAAAATAAGTAATTGTTAGATGTTCCATTGTTTGATGTTACACTAAGAAAAATGTTGCAAATTAAAATAAGACATAATGGTAGATATTAATTTTAAGTTATATCACAATTTCAGAAATGTTTGAATATGAGAAAATATAGTTGATAAAATCCATTTTGAATTCAAGTGAATGGTTTAAGTAGAAATTAGTATGGATTGGAAAAATATTAAAAATAGCTACTGCTTAACTGACTACAATAGTGGGCCAGATATTTTGTTACACTGTACACATTATGAAAAGCTAATCTTTCTAAAGCCACATGTATGTAAATATCTCTAGTTTGCAAATAAGGAAACCTCTCTAGAACTTGATTAGTTCCATACTTAATAAATGATAGGAGTAGATTCAGACTGAGGTGGTTGACCTTGGAAACTGTACCTTTAAACATAGTAGAAGAAGGGGCTGGGGTTGTGGTGCAGTGGTAGCGTGCTCGCCTAGCATGCGTGAGGCACTGGGTTCGATCCTCAGCACCACGTAAAAATAAAATAAAGATATTCTGTCTGCCTACAACTAAAAAATAAATATTAAAAAAAAAACCATGCTAGAAGAATACAGATAAGAGTTCTGAAAAATGGTAACAGAAAATAGTGAAAATATATATGAAATAATACAGTAAAACCTTTTGAATATTCTTCCTCTTTGTTTCAGTGTTTTTCTTTTTTCCCTTTTTATAATCTGTTTTACTTCTTTCCCCTCCTTTCCCTCTCTTCCATGTTGAGATGAACCTTGTACATGCTGGGCAAATTCTTTACCACTGAGCTATACCCCTAGCTCTCCAGCAACTACCTTTTAAATTTTATTTACTTTTTTTGTGGTACTGGGGATTGAACTCAGGGCATTGTGCTTACCAGGCAAGCACTCTGCCACTTGGCCTACATCCCCAGCTCCCCTGATCTTTTTTACAAGATGAGGTCTTGCTGTGTTGCTCAGGCTGACCTCCCAACTCCTGGACTCAGGCAGTCCTCTTTCTTCAGCCTCCAGAGTAGTTGGGACTGTAGGTGTGTGCCACCATGCCCAGCTTCCTTTATTTCTCTGTATTAATTGGGTGTAAAGTGGTCTCGGAATGTTTATTTGCTGCATTCATTGAATAATATTCATAAAATATTTACCCAATTATTTAAATATTATAACAATGAGCCAGGCGCAGTGGCACGTGCCTGTAATCCCAGCACTTTGGGAGGCTGAGAGAGAATTGCAAGTTCAAAGTCAGCCTCAGCAATGGTGAGGTGCTAAACAACTCAGTGAGACCCTGTCTCTAAATAAAACACAAAAAATAGGGCTAGGGATGTGTCTCAGTGGCTGAGTACTGCTGGGTTCAATCCCTGGTACCGAAAAAAAAAATATAACAATGGCAGCATCATTAAGTATAGCTAAATGTGAGTCAGGTGATCAGCATTATCACAGATACTGTCTAAACCTGAGGATACTGCTCCATGGGTGGTATTATCTCCACTTTAAAGGTGAGGATATGGGAGGTCAGGAAGATTATTATGTAACTTTTCCAAAATCTCTAAATCAGCTCCTAGATGAGTCAGTATTTGAACTCAGGTCTGTCTGGCTCCTAATTTCATTAGACCATACTTACTCTGGTAACAATAGGAAATATAAAGTGAGTTGAACATTCTTTCTCTAAGAATAAAATAAAATTGATGTTTGTATTTAAAAAAAATTTTTTTTTTAGTTGTAGATGGACACAAATATCTTTATTTTATTTATTTATTTTTATGTGGTGCTGAGGATCAAACCCAGTGCCTACGGCATGCAAGGCAAGCACTCTACCACTGAGCTACAATCCCAGCCCGATGTTTGTATTTTAAGATGACGATTTCTTTCTGACTGGGATTGAACCCAGGCGTGTTTTACCACTGAGCTACATCCCCAATCTTTCTTTTTAATATTATTTTGAGACAAGTTTTTGCTAAGTTGCTGAGGACCTTAGCCGCTCTAGTGGCTAGGATTATCAGGATTGTCACCGTGCCCAGCTTTCTTTGTTCTTTTCTCCTTCATGTGAGTACTTGGTTCTTGGAGCTCCTCTGCATTTAAGATATAGTTCTGTGTTGTGCAAGAAGAGACCCCTGACGTAACTGCCATGGTTTCTCCCATGGA
>PVHX01010644.1:0-68731 GCA_004024805.1 Geosciurus inauris | reverse complement strand
CTCTCTGTTCACTTCATTGATAGTTTCTCTTGCTGAGAAGAAGCTTTTTAGTTTAAGTCCATCCCATTTATTGATTCTTGCTTTAATTTCTTGTGCTATAGGTGTCTTGTTAAGGAATTCGGGGCCTAATCCCACGTGATGAAGATTTGGACCTACTTTCTCCTCAATTAGACGCAGAGTCTCTGGTCTAATTCCTAGGCCTTTGATCCACTTTGAGTTGAGTTTCGTGCATGGTGAGAGATAGGGGTTTAATTTCATCTTTCTGCATATGGATTTCCAGTCAAACTGCCTTCTACCAGACTAGAAATAGATCTACCAAAAAAAGTCAATCACTGCTGCTACTTTCACTGATTTTTTGGGAAAATATTTTTTCCCCATAAAAATATGTTAAACTAGTGCATACTAGTTTTGTATTGCTGCTATAACAAATTATTACAAATCTGAGAGCTTAAAATGGCACAGATTTATTATGTTACAGTTCCAGAGCCCAGAATTCTGCAGTAAGTCACATAGGCTAGAATGAAGGTGTGGACAGGGCTGCACTCCTTCAGAGGCTGGAAGCAGAGCACCACCTGCCTTTTCCTGCTTGGGAGGTGCCTGCATTCGTGGCTTGTGGCCCTTTTCTTCTGCCCTCAAAGCATCTTGCTTCAGCCTGGTTTCAACATGTCCTTTCCTTACATTTTTTTTTTTTTTTTTTTGGTACCAGGGATTGAACTCAGGGGCTCTCAACCACTGAGCCACATCCCCCGCCCTATTTTGTGTTTTATGTAGAGACAGGGTCTCACTGAGTTGCTGAGCGCCTCGCTGTTGCTGAGGCTGGCTTTGAACTCACGGTCCTCCTGTCTCAGCCTCCCTAAGTGCTGGGATTACAGGCGTGTGCCACCGTGCCCAGCTCTAACATTGTTTTGTAAGGCCTCTTGCGGTTACTACATTGGATGACCCAGATAATCCAGGGTAATTTCCCATCTCGAGAGTCCTAATTTCTTTGGCAGAGTACCTTTGCCATGCAAAGTGACAGGTTCCCAGTGGGATGTGGACATGGGCCACCATGTGTATCAGGCTGTGACGACTGTTTTTCAGTGGATAGAGGAGGAGGAACCTGTAGTGTGCCTCCTTCCTCTGTGGTCATCTGTCCCTTCTGTAGCTATAGCCAGCTGTCCACCCTCCTGTTTCCTGAGGACACGTGTGACCCTTGAGGCCCAGCCTGGTAACTCAGGATGATCTCCCCATCTCCAAGTTGCACATGTAAAGTTCGCTTTGCCATGAAGAGGCACATTCACAGGTTCTGGGGACTGATTTGGGGGCCATTTTTGAGCCTCCAGAGGTTTTAAAGATGTCACCTGGAAAGTCTTACTTAGAGGTCAAAGGTAATGAAAAGGAAAGGCTAGCCATGCGAGCCGCAGCCACCCTCAGGCGAACATTACCACGGGCACGGTCTGCAGGGCACGGTGTGCAGGGCACGTCCACTTTCCTGACCGTGTGCTGGGCTGGTGTTGGCAGGAGCTCCTTCCAGTTGGCACCACTCAAAGTAATGCCTGAGGGCTGGGGTCGTGGCGCAGTGGCAGCGTGCTCGCCTAGCACGCGGGAGGCACTGGGTTCGATCCTCAGCACCACATAAAAATAAAATAAAGAAATTCTGTCCACCTGCAACTAAAAAATAAATATTTAAAAAAAAAAAAAGTGAAGCCTGGGCCTTGGACATGGGCATTTTCATGGCCTGCTGAGTTTGCTGGTGAGCGATGCTTAGTGTTTGCCTTAAAAGGAGGGGTATGGTACATTTCTTGTTTTCCTTTCTTTCTTTCTTTAATGATATCACTGTGAGAACAGGAAAGGTTCTTATTTCTTTACATGGTGTTTATTCAACTGTTTCCCTTCTATTCATCCCTTTTTAGGTAAAGAAAAGTGATAGAGAATCTGACCTTGCCACACGGTGATCCTCTGTGTGTCTGTCCTAGGTGGAGGAGATTAGAACCGGTATAGGGAAAATAGCTCAGTACGTGGAGGACGTAAAGAAAAACCACAGCATCATCCTCTCTGCTCCAAACCCAGAAGGAAGTAAGTTGTTGGCTGTGGGGAAGCCTGTCTGCCCATCTGTCTGTGCTTTCTCTCCTGCTGCCCACAGCACAGGCCTCAGCCCTGGCTGCGTAGTAGATAGAGCAAGGCATTTGCACAAACCAAGCCATCCATGGACCTAGGGCACAGGCAGGCTCCTGGGTGCTGCTGTGCACATCCCAGTAGTAGTCTTGTCCTGTGGTTTCTCAAAAGTAGTCAAAATAGCTCTTGCTAAAGTCCCAACAGGACAGCCTTCCCTCGAGTTATGCAGTGGTTGCACTCCTGAAAATCTGCTGTGTGCTGAAATCTACAAATGGAAGTTCTGTTCATCTGCAGTGATTCCCACTGAGAGGCGTGCCGCTCAGCTCGTTGTTGAGTTGGCTCTGTTGGTGCTAGTGCCATTCCTGGTTCCCAGCTTCTGTAGCCAGTAGCTTCCCCCAGTCTTTGAGGACCAGAAACACCCCGTGAATTTCAGATATGTGTTGAGCGTGTGGAGGAGCCCCCCAGTGTCTCTTGAAAAGGTGTTCACAGTGGAGGGCCATTGGCAAGATGGTCTCTGTGCTTTGGTCTCTGGGTCCTTCTGGTTTCATCTGGTAACAGAATAATCTTTCTGAAGTGTACCTCTGCTGAACTCTTTCTTTGCTTTGGAAACTTCAGTATCGACCGCTGCTTACAGAAGAAACCAGAAACTCAGAGGCACGGCTTGTGGGTCCTTCCGGCCTGTTTCTAGTCGTTTCTGCACAGGAGTGACTTGAGCCCAGGTCAGGGCTCCCATGCCCTAGGCTGCTGTGCCCATCTGGGAAGGTCTTGGTGTGGTTGGAAGCCTGCAGAACTGCTGTTCCCAGACTGAAGGTCCCTCCTGCAGGATACTTCTCCCAAAGACGGTCCTGGTCATCTGCTACCCCTGCCCATCCTCCCCTGCTCCGTTCAGTTCTGCTCGCTGTGTGTGCCTTTCTGCTCTTTCATTAGACCATAAAGGCTGTCCTTGGTGGAGCACTCAGTCATTGTTAGGGAACTATGTGATTGTCAGCTAGCTGCTGGCATGTGACCTTTCACCTAGAGAGTGACCAGGCACCTGATCTGGTCCTGAAGCTCCAGGAGCCACGGAGAAGACAGGCGCGCCTGGGCCTGCCACTGCAGACGCGCTTGCTGGACAGGGTGGCGGGAGGGGAGCAGAGCGCCGTGCACCGGCCACCATGGCTCCAGGTGGCAGGTGGCAGTGTCTCTAGCCAGCTGTTTCATCAGTTAAACAGTGTGGACTGGAATTGTGCCCCTCAGGGTTCTGGTGGAGAAGGCTCAGGCCCCGAGGGCTGTGGGGCTGAGCCCTGCAGCCTGCCGGGAAGGCAGCTGGGCTGTGGGCCACCCTTGGAGACCACCGGTGGAGGTGGAGGTGGAGGTTTTCTCAAGGAGAAAGAAGTGCTGGTGTTACCAAGGAGTTGTGTTGTACATTTACTGGCCATTAGTTTTGTTGAATGTTACAGCTCAGATGCCTTCTTTTAAATTTTTAAAGAAATAAAAGATGAGCTTGAAGACCTGAACAAAGAAATCAAGAAAACTGCTAACAGAATTCGAGCCAAGTTAAAGTGTAAGTGTAAATGGAGTCTTGTGTTTGAGAGTATTGATGGTGGGAATGTGGGCAATTGCTCTTCTCTTCCTTACAGTTTTTTATTCTCTTACATTTTAAAAAAATTAACATTGTGACCTCTTTAAAGCATCTGTGTGTATCTGGATGCCCTGACTCACTGCCGCGAGCTGAAGCCCTTAGCAGTGTTGTGCTGTCGCATGATGGCCTTTGAGCCACACTGCAGTGTCTGAGGACAGCAGCCGCCGTGACCCTCAGTGTCACAGCCGTGGCTGCTGTGAGGCCGCCTGCTTGGGCAGGATTGCACAGGCGGCCTGTCCTGGTCTAGAGCGAGGCACTGCGGTGGGTGTGTGCCCGCTGTGCCCGACTGAGACCGGCCCCTGCTGCATGGCTGACTCTGCCTTCAGTAGAGAGTGCTGCGTGGTGACTGAGGTCCTGGGGGCAGTACTGCCACACATGGTGGTGGCTTGCTCACTCCGGCTAGGCCTTCGCAGTGAACAGAGCTTTTTTTTTTTTTGATAAAATATGTAATGATTTCTTACTGATAGTTCAGATTAAGAATTTGGTCTAGGAGATAGCGCACCTTCAGCTCTTCATCTGTGCCCCAAATCATGGTTCTCAGCGACACTCGAGTAATCGCTCATTTGCTCTGTCCTGTGGTGCCCATGGAACAATGCAGAGTAGCACACTGAGCACACTGGCCTCAACAGTGAGAGTGCCTCAGACAGCCAGTTAAATTTCGTGGTGCTGCGTGGAACCTGGGGCACTGCACCACTGAGCCATGTCCCCAGCCCTGCTTAAACTTTTTTTTTTTTTTTGGAGACAGGGTCTCACTGAGTTGCTGAGGCTGGCTTGGATTTGTGAGCCTCGTGCCTTGGCCTCCCGAGCGACTGGGTCACTGGTGGGCACCCCTACCTGGTAGTGGTTTCCTGTTTGTCACCGGTTTGTTCCTACATGTGTCCTGCTGAGCTACACAGATTCCTGAGTTTTTAGTCACTTTGAATAGTCTTTGTCTGTGTGATGATGTTGCTGGACAACTTGACCTAGAATTAGGTTTGTTTCATTTTTCTTTAATTTTGGAGATTGCTTTTTTTTTAAATTTTGGTACTGGGGATTGAATCCCTGGGCGCCTAACCACGGGACTACTACATCCCCAGCCCTTTTTATTTTTGATCTTGATACAGGATCTTGCTGACTTGCTTAGGGTCCCACTAAGTTGCTGAGGCTGACCTCCAAATTGTGATCCTCCTGCCTCAGCCTCCTGAGTCACTAGGATCATCGGTGCACACCACCACGCCCAGCTAGAGATTGTTTTTGAAACTTTAATTTTGCTTTATGATTATGTAAAGTATTTATGTCATTCTAGAGTAAAATCTGTAAAACAAAGTGTATCCAAAAAATTTGGCTCCCCACCTCTCCCAGCCTTCTTTTTCCTTCCCACTCCAGGGTAGCTGTCTTTGAAATGCGTAGTCACCCTCCTGTGCACACGTGTATGCACAGACACAGATGTGTGTGTGTACGTACATACGTATTCATTAAGAATACGATGGACAGTCTTTCCAGTGAATTATTTTATTTTATTTTTTTGGTACTGGAGATTGAGCTCAGGGGCACTCGACCACTGAGCCACGTCCCCAGCCCTATTTTATGTTTTATATAGAGACAGGATCTCACTGAGTTGCTTAGTGCCTCGCCATTGCTGAGGCTGGCTTTGAACTCACGATTCTCCTGTCTCAGCCTTCCAAAGTGCTGGGATTACAGGCTTGAGCCACCGCGCCCAGCTCCAGTGGATTATTTTAAAAGACTGCCTATTCTTTAGTTTTAAGAGAAGATATGTTTCAAAGAACAAGAAAAAAATAGTTGAGATATGGCTCAAAATATTTCAACTTTTTAAACTTAAAAAGTAACTCTGTCCTGTTTCTTCCTAGCCATTGAGCAAAGTTTTGATCAGGATGAGAGTGGGAACCGAACATCTGTGGATCTTCGGATACGAAAAACCCAGGTTTGATTTTCAACCTCAGATTAAAGAAACGTAGAATAAAACGTGCCCCCCCCCCCCCCCAGAGCGCAGGAGCGCAGGGCCCTGCACGCGCTAGGGAAGCTCTACCACTGAGCCAGCCCCCCGCCCCAGGATAAGTCATTTTACTTTCAAATTCCAAGTAGTTTCCTCCTTGCTGTCGGTTCGCCCTCGCGACGTTTTTTGTGTGGAAGTGTGGTATCATTCAGCACGAAAAAGCGTTCTCAGCCATCAGCCCAGTTCTGTCCCGCGAGCAGAGCTCGGTGTGAGTGGCGTGGCCTTGGCTCGCGGTAGCTCCCGGTGGTACTGCGCATGGCCTCTGTGCAGACCGCTGGGCGGTGAGGGCGGGCCGGCCACCGCCTGCTTGTCCTTACTTCCCATTTGAGGGAGCAGCGTAAACAGAATGTTTCTGACCTTCAAGGTTTCAGACCATTTGACTGGAAGGATTATTTTGTCACATGCTGCATGTTAGTTTCACGTGATCTACGTATTAATGGTGTGTTCCTTGACTCCCGTGCTGTCAGCACTCAGTGCTGTCTCGAAAATTCGTGGAGGTCATGACAGAATACAACGAAGCACAGACTTTGTTTCGGGAGCGAAGCAAAGGACGCATTCAGCGGCAGCTGGAGATCAGTGAGTAAGAGGAGCCGGAGAGGAGGCCTCCTTCCTTGGCCTCACTGCGAACAACTGGTCCCGTGGCTGTTGTCCCAGCGTTGTGAGAACTCAAGGCCTCTCCCAGCTTTCTGTTCCTCGAATCAGTCACACCTGGCATTTACTTACATCCAAAGAAATTCTAAGCTAGTGTACTTGATTTTCCAATTATCAAAACTTTGAGAATTTTGATGAAATTCGGAAAACTTTCACTCATGATATGTTTAAGTATTTCTGTGTTCTGTGGCCCTTCCGCCCTGTGGGAGGATGGACCTCTCACGGCTCTGCTCCTCCATTTGACATGCTGTGCCAGCTCAGCCCCATTTGTAGGAAAACCCATGTGCAGAACAGGAGTCACTGATGTCGTCCTCCCGGGACTTACCGCAGTGTGCCGGCAGTACCAAGGCAGGCCCTGTGACTCCTGCCCTGATGAAGCTGTCCCCCTGCTTCTGGTTTTCCCGATTCTCACTGTTAACACATGCCTGGGAAGGTACATTCGGAAGGGTAGAAAAGCTGTTGAAAGCATTAGTACCTCAGTTAGACTTCAGTCACTAACGTCAGGTTGAAAGCCTTGTTGTTGAGTAAAGCCACATCCTGAGTGCAGTTTTGATTGTCCCCTCTTAGCCGGAAGGACCACCACAGATGAAGAGCTAGAGCAGATGCTGGAGAGCGGGAAGCCGTCCATCTTCACCTCGGATGTGAGTCTGGCACCTACCCATATCCTTACCTAGATGGGTGTTCCTGTTTGTGACTTCCAAACCAGTCTAGGTTCATTCATACTCTTGCTTTTGTTCTTAAAGATCATATCAGATTCACAAATCACTAGACAAGCTCTGAACGAGATCGAGTCACGCCACAAAGACATCATGAAGCTGGAGACCAGCATCCGAGAGCTGCACGAGATGTTCATGGATATGGCTATGTTTGTCGAGACCCAGGTAATCCTGGCACCTTCTTTAAACAGGTGCCTCACTCCAGTCTCACCTTTGTGCCCACTCTCATGCAGAGCAGACGTTATTTTATAGCTAATCTCAAAATTCAAAAGTTAATTGCAGTGTTAAATGTGATGCTGAGGGCTGGGCTGTGGCTCAGTGTAGAGCACTGCCTAGCGTGTGGGAGGCACTGGGTTCGAGTCTCAGCACTACGTGTAAATAAATAAAATAAAGGTCCATCAACAACTAAAAGAAAAATAATGCTGAAATGCTGGGGACAGCTTGAAGTTTCAACAGCAGGGAGCTGGTCTAGTTAATTGAACTACAGTGTGTTTGTGGGACAGTCAGCCTTTTAGCCAGCCAGAGGCAACATGAACTTTGTGGAGAACTTTTAATGAAATATGCAAATGTTTGTTAAATTTCAAAAATTTTATGATAAAGGAAGATAAAGTCTTGTGTATATATCCACATATGTGTGTAAATATAAATTTTTATATAAACACGTATGGCATGAACACAGCTACATAGGACAGTGTCCCAAAGGAAAGAAATACAGCAGTCTGATTAAACCATGAGCTTCAGGGATGTCGACTCTCCTCTCTGAGCACGTATACTCTCAGGTTTCTGGCAAGGAGCACATGTCCCTGTTGTAAGCAGGGGGTGTCTGAAGGAGTAAGCCTCAGGGGTACAGGCCATGGCGCAGGTGGAGGCTGTGCTTACAGTGCTCAGTCTGCCCTGTGCCCAGGCAAAGTGGGAGGGGTGGGAAGACCCCTCTGTGGGCACTTGCGAGCTGTGTCATGATAGCACGTGGCACTCTGTGTGAGTGCAGGAGGTGGGCACCTGGGTGGGCTCTCTGCTGGGTGTGTCCAGAGCCCCTGGGGGTGCAGCTGGCCCTCTGAGGTGGAGGCGCTCCTGCCCAGCCCTGCTGGGCAGGCCCTGCCTCCTCTTGGAGTGTTGGAGGGAGTGTGCTTCCAAGAAGGCTGACACTCGAGTATTTTCTCTGACCACCTGGATTGCCTAAGGCAGCGGGGAAACCGTGCACACACACAGGTCGTTCACCAGCCTTTTAAAGAGCAAGCACTGTTTATTTTGAGGAATTTTATAATAAAGATTTGTGCGAAAAACTTAAGTACCATGCATTTGCCAGAAGAAACGCACAGCCATGGGACAGGGGCGGGACAAGGGTATTCCTTTTGATTTGGGTGGACCCTTTGCCACTCGGGGTTCAAGAGCTAGAGAGTAGGGGTCTGATGACTGCTGGGCTCTTATTTCAGGGGAGACCGATCATGTGGTAAGAGCAGTAGTTTACGCTCAGGGTTGTAGAAGTTCATTGTGCCCAGGCTGTGGTCAGCACGTCCCGCAGAGCGCATCGCCTCATGCAGGTTAGCAGAGCTGCTTGCTGGCAGCTCAGCTCCATTGCCTCCGTGAAGCATGTGGGGCTGAGCTGCGTTGACTCCTAGTTCCAACGTGCCAGGCCCTCTCGTGAGCCCCGGAGTGGGGTCATGAGTTGCCTTCCGTCCTCCCTCAGGGCTTTGCTCTTCACTGCTGCAGGTTGTCTCCTGGCGGACAGAACCCAGGTAATGTGTCCCCTGGCCTGCCTGACCCTGAGGGGTCAGTTTGTGCATTCATTCATTCCATCAAGAGTGTCAGACACAGCTGGGGTTCGTTTCCTGATGTTTTAAAGAACTAGCAGTGGTTTCCCATCTGTTGGAAAAGCTGCCGTCCTTGGTAGAGCGTTACGCTCGTGGTAAAACATCAGTGTGCCCAGAGCTCGCTGGCTCCCTTCTCCGTCCTGCTTGTCTGTGGGAGGTTCACCTGCTAAGGCATGCTGCGGAACCTGCCCGCACCCTGGTCGCCAGCGCTGCTGTTCCCTTGGTTGGTCTGGAATATGAATTGGGTGGGATGGCTTCGCTGCACATTTACAGCGTCCTCACCTTCACCTTCCTTACATGTGGAGACTTGACATCATCACACACTCATTGTAACTTTGTTATGTGGCTGTCTGAGGACACATAGGTGATTTGAGAATGTCTTCTAAGGTTGAAACTTTCTGTTTTAAGGGCGAAATGATCAACAACATAGAGAAAAATGTTACAAATGCCGCAGACTATGTAGAGCACGCTAAAGAAGAAACTAAAAAAGCTATTAAATATCACAGCAAAGCGAGAAGGGTGAGTTTGGTTTCTGACAATTAAGTGTGGCATTCTCGTGGTTTGGTCTCGAGTTGTAATGCAGTGATGTAAGGCTGCTGAACAGGTAGCCTGAGAAGCACAAATTCCTTCAATAAACACTTGGTTTGAAAGCTGATGGCTGTTCGGGACAGTTCCTGTAGCACCCTGGGTAAGCTGGTGTGGGCATGAGTGTTCTAAGTGCTCGACGTGCTTCACAAGCTGAAGCCTCCACTGTCCCCTTTGCCGGGTGGACAGGCTTCAGTCTTCAGGTTCTGTTCCACGGGATATTATTTGGAGGAAGTTGACTGATAGAATTGGGAATTCTAAAATCATTGGTTACACATTTTATGCAGTGAACATTTATTCTTTATTTAGATTACTTACTAATTGGCTTGGAGGAATGAGAACACTCTGAGAATGTGGGCCTGGCATCTTATGTGGTGTCACTTAAGGGACCCTCAAAGATAGGTGCCCTTTTGCCTGGGATCTGCACCCTTGCACCCAAGAGGGTTAAAGGCCTTGTGTGGACTTGTGTTCCTGGAGCAGAGTTAAAGCTGCTCCACGAGCTTAGGGGCTTTGTGGTGCCTGCCCCCCAAGTGAGCATGGATTTCCACATTTTGCTGCATCCAGAGAGATGCTGAGGAGCATGTAAGCTTGTCAGTGAGTTTTGACATCTTCACTTGAATCTTAGGAGTGTCACCTCATGTAAGAGTAAAAGCTCTTCCAAGAAAACTCTGAAGCTACAAAATCGAGCTCCCGTTTGGGGCCTAGGATACGGCCCCTTGGTGCATGCGGCCAGGTTGCTTGTTCCCTTCTCCCAGCACGGGGAGAGATCAGCTCGGGGCACCAGTTCCTGCCTGGGCTGTTTGGCTTCTCAGTGCCACTCTCAGAGGCCACTGGCTCCGCGCGGGTCAGGGTAGACTGGAGGGGCTGGGTGAGCAGCCGCACACTAGGCAGAGCAAAGACGCAGGCTGGGCCAGGCGCTGGTGCGTGCCCACTTCTGCTGGCCGGGCTCGGCTGAGTGTGTTCCTTACCTAACTTGTGTTCTTTAAGATACTGACTCTCAACATAAATTGAGGTGGGGGGGTGCATATGTGAACGAAGTGCCTGGCTTCGTTCTGGGCACATGGTCAGCTTTGATTTTCCTCCCTGCCTCCTTGACCTGAACTTGCCAGCTGAGGGAGGTGTCAGCGGGCAGCTCGGCTCCCAGAGAGGAAGGGTGGTGGGTGCCACATGCTCCTCCTCATGGTGCTGAGGAGCCAGGCTGTGTAGGTGCCAGCGTGTGAGGCATGGCTTGGACGTCTCCACTGCCTGTTTGGCTGTATGCCTGATAACCGAGCTGCCCACTTGCTCCCTTCGCCCCAGCTGCTCGATGATCTCTGTCCTGCATGCTGCTGGGGGTGCCTTCTCTTGGCATCCAGGGCTGCCCTGGGAGCTGCATGGTCCCCAGAGATTAGGCAGCATCCATGGATGGTTGTTTCCTGTGCTGTGTTGGGAGTGGCAAAGGACGTTACTGCCTACAACAGAGGGTGGGGTAGGGGCTTCCCAGTCAGGGCGCCCATTCCCAGCTCACGGGGCCGGCTGTGTGGCTTTGTACACACACAAAGCCGTATACTTCAGTCCATCAGAAATGTGGCGAGGTGATGTGGTTAGGCTGCACCCCATCGAGGAACCTGGTGTTCTCAAGCGTCGGAGCAGCTGGTCTCTGAGCAGCCTGATCTTGTAGATCCAGTCGCTGTCTGAGGGCTGAAAGCTGCCCGTAGGATTCAGCAGATGTCCCACAACTCAGAGTTGAAGACTAGTGCTGATGGCCATCTGTGTGCGGTGTGGGCTCTGCTGATGTGTGGTGTGCAGCCAGCCAGGTGTGATCAACTCGCTTTTCTTTGACAGAAAAAGTGGATCATTGCTGCGGTGGTTGTGGCTGTGGTTGCCATACTCGCTCTGATCATCGGCCTGTCAGTCAGCAAGTGACGGTGATGGTGCTGGGCGCCTCCCCAGAGGGCAGCAGTAAGTACTCGTCCACCAGGGGCTTCTCACCTGTCAGGCCGCCAACGTGGCGTCCCCATTGCCGTATGCTCAGGGATCACAGCACCCGACCCCAGCGCTGCCCACCATGTGCACTGGGTGGCTGCTCAGGCCTCCCGGCTTGTGGGACCCTCTCGCTGCCCCTCAGGGCCCTCCACTGAAGGCCGCAGCTGCACTAAGACCATGATCCATTGAAAATTGGCACTTAATGTCGTGATTCAGCTCCTAAGTTATAACTTTTAGAATAATGTCAGCAACTGAAAATGACTTTGTAAGACGCATGGACTAATTTTTCTGTGGAACTGAGAGGATGGGACTGGAGTTAGGGAAACATGGACTAAAACCAAGTCCTTCTCTAAGTGCTGCGTGGCAGCGTGTTTCTGTAGTGTCTGGGAGGCACGGGTTCGGCCAGCACGCAAGTCAGCTCTTCAGGATTCTGAGTGTAGAGGTTTTGGTTTCCTCAAAGTGTCTTTCGGTTCACTGTGAGTTTCTTCCTGCGGCTGCTGGCGCTGCGTCCCTTGGGCTCTTCTGCATTTGGAGTTACCGTTCCCTGTCTGGTGTGTGACCTGGGCATCCTGTCACCTGCTCCTCTGCAACAGTTTGGTGACTGCTGTGACGGGTAGCAGGGTGCCCGGGCGTCTGGGATGCAGTGCTGGGAGGAAGGCGGCTGGGTTGCCAGGCATCTGGGTGCCTTTGTCTGTTTTGAGTCTTGGCAGGAAGGAGTCTCTGCTTCAGTTTCATTGCAGCTTTCCAGTCTTTCTCCCTTTTTGTTTTTCTCTTGGTGGTGCTGGGGTCTGCGCCCAGGGCGCTCAGTGCCAGCCGAGTGCTGCACTGCTGAGCTGCACCCTCACCCTGGGTCCTCTTCCCAGGACCCCCAGGCCGAGCTGTAGGGAGCGGGTGAGGAGCTTGGGCTGGCAGGGCTCTGACAGGCGCGCAGGCCCAGAGGGCCCAGAGAGCGTCCAGGAGGGTGTTTTTTCTTTAGATCTGGGGGACGCAGTCTGTCTCAGGCAGATGTTTGTGTGTCTTTCCTAATGCTTTCCTCTTAGCTTTGTTGAAAAATGGCATGTGTGATTTTCCTCTGTTAAAATAATGGTATTTTCAATGTCTTCATAATTCTAAAATATGAGTTGCATTTTCTTTTTAGCACCTTGATGGTTTAATGTGGTTGTGCTAAATTTGCAGTTTCTTGTGTGGGCCCTTTGAAATGTGCTGCTTCTCATGGATGCTTCTGGGTACTGTTATTCACTAAAAGAGAATGACATGACCTCCTGGGGAGTGGAGGCTGGGCCTGTGCCTTAGGCCAGCTGGCCATCGTGCCCTGTGCCTGTGAACAGGAACGAGCATGAACTGGCCCCATTCACAGAGCCAGCTGAAATGCGTGCATGTTGTGTGGTACATGAAGGCAGTGTGGATGCCACTGATGATGCTTTTATTTAATTTTAATTTTTATTTTTTTGATTGAGCTCAGGGACACTCGACCACTGAGCCCCATCCCCAGCCCTGTTTTGTGTTTTATGTAGAGACAGGGTCTCACTGAGTTGCTCAGCACCTCACCGTTGCTGAGGCTGGCTTTGAACTTACGATCCTCCTGCCTCAGCCTCCCAGAGTGCTGGGATGACAGGTGTGCACCACCACACCCGACTTGATTATGTTTTTGTAGAAAGTATTTTCTTTTATTCTTTCACCCTCAAGCAAATGCTAGTCAAATGTCTTCCCAGAGTCTAGGCACTCCACCTGCCTGCCCTGCAGGATGTGCAGGGCGCAGGTCTGTCTGTGGAGGTGACCTTGTCCTCAGAGCTCTGTGGCCCAGGTACAGGAAGAGACAGGCCACGAGGCTCATGTGTCATTGGTGGCAGAGCTGTGACTTGAGCTCAGAACCACTGCGGAAGCCCCAGCATTTGGCCAGCCCCATCACCAGCTTAGGTGTGGTGGCTGCTTAACACATGGACTTGGGGTACAGGCGTGATGCCTGAATTCCTGCTCCCCAAAAGCCACCCACTCTGAAAGCCAGATGCAGCAGGGAAGCCCACATGTGTGCCACACAAGCTACAGTGGAACTGCAGGAGAGGGTCAGGCTGGGCGGAGCAGGCGGCTCCCAGCGGGGCTCCAGGCAGAGGCGGTCACCAGGTTTCAAAGCAGGACGGGTGTCGATGGGAGGGAGGACGGGAGGCCGAGGTGAGAGCTGCCTGAGGAGGGTATCTGGAGGAGCTCGCAGTGAAACACGGAGGGTAGCAGGCCACAGCGCTGTCCACAGCCGTGCCACGTGGACTGGGGACGTAGCCTGGAGAGGTCGGGTGTCCACAGGCCGTTCTGCTCATGTACCCAGAGCTCACTTGCGGGGAGCCCAGGGTCTGGCCTGGGCGTCTGCATGAGTCTTGCCGTAATTGACAGCTGTCAGCACGCTGCTGCTCGGGGCTGCCAGGTTCAGCAGATGGGATTTATTTGTTTATTTTCTTGCTTCCTTCCATTACTGTGCTGGGGCTGGAACCCAAGCCTCCCTCTCTTCCCTGTCCTGTCAGATTTCTGCAGGAGGCTGGACGTGCGCACCTGGTGGTGCAGAGCTGGTTGTGTGAGGGCACTTGCCACAGGAGAGTGCCTCGTGCTGTGCCCGCCCTGCGTCTTGGCCGCGGGCGTGGGGAGACTGAGTCAGTGTCTTGTTGATTTCTTACATACGCACATGCTTAGATGAAAGAAAAGGGTAAATGGGATTTTTTCAGTCAATGAGAATAAATTGATTTAAGCTTTTAAAAAGATGTATAATACATCCAATTAACAGCAATTCTGGAATTTTGTTTTAATCAAAGGAAAGTATTTATCAACACATAGAGAGCCGCAGGGTACTGTTCCCCTCCAGACCAAGTGGTTCCTTTAATAGCACACGTTTTAGATTAATAATTGATTTAGTCTAATATGTACATGTCCCCAACTTAACGCTGTGACTGTGGAGTTTCCCTTGTTCTACTTTTCTCTGATCTGTAGGGCTTCTTAATAACAGCCTTTCAGGGCTGTGCTGGGAGATGGCACTGTTGGTTTCTTTGATACATTGCAGATTAATGTCTTTCTTTATCTTGCAGGAAATGATGTTCATTAGTATCTGTGTGATCGTTCTGCTCGTGGTCCTTGGAGTCACCCTAGCCACAACATTGCCATAGCAACCGCATCCCGAGAGCCGTGGATCCTTGGAGAATGAGCGTGTCTGCGGCAAAGTCCGCCTCCTCTCTGCTCTGAGTGACTCTCGGGCCTGCCCTGTGCTGGTGCCGGCTTCTTCCTGGTGAGGCCAGGGAACAGGCACAGTGGGACGTCATGTGCTGAAAACACCTGTGCCCAAGGGTGTGACGCAGGCCCCAGATGGCCTGGGGCTCCAGACGACACACCGCAGAGCTGACAGTGTGGTGCTTGCTTCAGTGGCCTTGAAATAAGGAATTATTGGGAATTTCAATTCTTAAAGTATGCAGTGTTGAGAGTGCATGTCAGGTTTAATTAGGATCACCCTGTGTTACGAAGCGTTAGAGTGCAGCTCTAAGACTTTCTTTACCCCTTCTCCCAGCTAGCGTGTGTTAATTAAGAGGCTTTTTGTACTGTGTGTGTGTTTGTCCTGTTTACAAAAATAATTTTTATTATCACAGAGTTGTTTTGTAAGATATCTATAATTCTAAATGCTTAATATATTAACATCTTCATTTACCCCATTTTTATATATGGTAAATATTGCCACCTGAAGGAAATGGGAAGCGTCCTGATTCGGGGCCATCTCCCAGGGGCTGTGTGCTGAGTTGCTCTCACCACAGTGAACACCGGCTGCAAAGCCTCCCGCCTTTCAGGTGCCTTCTGTTGATCTCAGCGTAGGGCGTTTCCATGTGCCTGCTACCCTCCAGGAAGCAGGACTGTTGTAGTTAGCTCGCTTCTGCCTGTTCCAGTACTCAAGGAATAAATCACCAGTTACTGCATTGTAAAGACAGTGGCCTCTTCTTTGTTATTAAAGGTAAGGTTTGTGTTTCCCTGTCTGTGTTGATGGTGACTGAGATTCAGCTACTCTCCAAACTCAAAGAGATATTCCTAGACATTGAGAAATTCTCATAAATGTAAACTATTGTACAAATTACTTTTTTTTCTTTCCACTTAAAAGTGCCAGGGGTGCTTTACCACTGAGCTACATCCCTAGCCCTTTGTATTTTGAGTCAGGGTCTTGCTAAGTTGCGTAGGGCCTTGCTAAGTTGCTGATCTCAACTGAGGCTGGTCTCAAACTTGCAATCCTCCTGCATCAGCCTCCTGAGTTGCTGGGATTACAGGTGTGCATCACCACGCCCCACCTTAAATGCTCTTAAGTACCTAATATTCTGTGGAACTCTACAAGTTAGTTTTCAAAGTTGGTAAGAATCTATGAAGCTTGAACATTTCTCTTGCCTATTAAAGTTTTAGTAGGATGCCTGAGCGGGTGAGTGCACAGCTGTTGAGATAGGAACCAGTCCTGAGCATGTGAAGGATGTCCAGCATGTGGGCAGCTCCGTGCCCCTGAGAGCAGATGAGTCCATGACTGTCCCTGGGCGTTGTTGGGTCTGAACTGAGGTTGGTGTCCTGATTCCAAACACCAAGTGTGAGTGCCGGATGGCTTGTCACCACCCCACTTTCCTAGCGTCGAGTGTCCTGTCCACGTGCACATGCTGGATACTGCAGTCCGGCCCGGGCTCAGCACTTCTGCCTTTTGTCAGCACAGACCTCCTGGGCGCCTGAGTGCCTTGGGGCTCTGGCTCTGCTGCGTGTGCTGGTCTTGGGGCGGCTGCGGCAGGAGACGCCCATCTGTGACGCGGCTGGAGGCCTGCCTGGCTGGGAGGTGCTTCCCCCTGCTGCGTGTGTGGGTCCCATGTCCGACCCTTGCACCCTCTGGGCAGCCTCAGCCCTTGCCGCCCTCCTGGCATGGTGGTGTCTTCAGGCGGCGGCTCAGAGGTGGTTCTTGTGGGATGTGCACATGCAGTTGATTTGTGCTGTGGATGTTTGAGTCCTTCTCAGAAGACACATCTACATGCCTAAGCCTCCTGTCCCTCATTGGAATCAGAATTTTGAAAATATATTTGCAGATTCACTTTTTAATCATTTTTTGAATACCTTGTGTTTACATTTAAAAAGTTCCCAGAAGTGGGGCTGGGATTGTGGCTCAGTGGTAGAGCGCTTGCCTTGCATGTGTGAGGCACTGGGTTCCATCCTCAGCACCACGTAAAATAAATAAGTAAAGAAAGAAAGATATTGTGTCCATCTACAACTAAAAAAAAAAAGTTCCCAGAAGCTAAAAGAAATACTCCACCTTTTGTCTTGTTCCTGGGAAGGTTTCAGGGAGAGTGTTGTTGTTGCCCATGAATAATTGTCCTCCTGACACTGTTACCCATGGTGTCATTGTGCAGAACAGTGTGAACCGAGCATTTTAAATGCTGTTGATGAAAATTATTTATTGTTATTATGAGCTTTTGTTCATGTCTCGGGTATCACACGAAAATCTGGGGACACGGAACTGTTGTCCTGCCCTGGCTGCTGTCCCAGCTCGGGTCCTACTGCGATGCTTCTTTGCATGTCTCAGGACTTCTGTTTCAAGCTGAGCCTTTTAGGTGATGCCGTGATGCTCTGACCGCCCCTCTGACCCTCTGTTACCCCGTCCCCAGCAGGCCCCCTTTTACTTGTCTTTTTCTGGATTCCACATGAGAGAAAACTCGTGATACCTGTCTTTGAGTCTGGCTTATTTTGACTAATGTGCTCATCCCCAGTCCATTTTCCTGCAGACACAGTATTTTGAGATAGGCTCTTTTTTTTTTGGTACCGGGGATTGAACTCAGGGGCACTCGACCACTGAGCCACATCCCCAGCCCTATTTTCTGTTTTATGTAGAGACAGGGTCTCACTGAGTTGCTTAGCACCTCGCCATTGCTGAGGCTGGCTTTGAACTCGCGATTCTCCTGTCTTGGCCTCCCAAAGTGCAGGGATTACAGATGTGTGCCACCATTCCTGGCTCGAGTAAGACTTTCCGGTGTACACAGCACGTTTTCTTCATCCACACCTCTGTTGGTGGACACCAGGGCTGGTTCCACAGCTTGGCTGCTGTGGCTGTGCCTGGGTAGACAGGGCCTGCAGTTGTCCCTGCTGCATGCTGACTTGGATTCCTTTCCCTAGAGTGGTGTGGCTGGATAGCATGGGCCATCTGAGGTTTCGAAGCTGAGTGGTTGTTTACTTCAAGCCTGCCTACCTGGGGCTGTCCCTGTGTCTGCATAGATACGTGCCAGCCGAACTTGACAGGTTGTGCTTGGCCTGTTTGGCCAGGGGCTCTGTCCTCTGCTGATGGCTCTTTGGAGGGTGGGACGGGCTGTGTTCAAGTACGCCTGGGCCTTTCTGGACCTCTGAGGTAAGTAAGCACCATGGTGGGGCAGCATGCCTGGTCAGAACTGGGCCTCAGCATGGCTACTTCCTGGTTGAGGTTCCCACCACGAGAGCCTTGGCTTCTCTGACCTTGGAAAATCCTGCTGCTCTTGTCCATCCAGGCCTGGTGATGGCAAGCCCTTCCTGCTGTTGCCAGCTGGGGACCTCGGCACCCACCTTCATTCCCCACTGTGCCCGTGTCTCTTCAGTGGCCAGATGGGGCACAGATGCTCCCACAGTCAGAGTACCTGCAGAACGCAGCTGCTCGCTCCCAAGCCGGTCTGGGAGGGATGGCCCGAGGAGGTGGGAAGAGGGCCTGTCCTCCAGTCCCCGCGGAAGGGGAAGGTGATTGGAGAGGGCCACCTGGGCGATGGTGCTGCTCTAGCCACCTGGGCAGTACTGCGGTCTCTGCAGGTGTGGTGCTGTGAGAAGGCCAGAGGGAGGGGCTCAGCAGAGTGGGGAGGTCAGGATGGTGGCTGAGGGCCTGTTGGGAGGATGGGGTATCAGATGACAGCTGGAGCCAGCTGAGGCCACTGGGGGGTTTCTTACTTTCTTTTTTTAAAGGGAAATGTAAGCAAGGGGGTGCAGCTGGGGAGCACGAGGCCACAGAAGTGGTGGCCACGTGTGGGGTGACCAGGGCGACAGCAGAGGTGGAGAGGGTCGTGCCGCCCCTCCTCTGGGAATCTGGTGCTTCCTAAACAGTAGGCCTACAAAAAGCATCGCTGTGGGTTGTGGCCAGATGCCCAGAGGCCTCTCCTGGGAGCGCCGCTCCAGACTGGGCTCCTTGCTACCCCTTGGCTTGTGGACCATGCTACTGTGCATGTGGCCACGCTCAGCTTGGTTGCGGGCGCCTGGCTCTGCGCAGCCTGCGTCCTCTCGCCTGGGAACGTGTTCCCTCTCTGTAGACACGACCACATCCCACTGTGTGGGTCTGTGAAGAAAGTGTGAGCAACTCGTAGCAACACCAGCATAACCCAGACCACGAGCCACGCCAGGGCCCCTAGGCAGTGCCAAGCCTCCTCGTGGGGACACTCGGTGTTACCCATGCATCTCCACCTGTGGTGGTATCTGTTTTGCCACTGGGGAGCCTGGAGAAAATGACCTGAACCTTGCGTATGTTGAAAGACGGTTTTCCCACATCCTGGCTGCAGACGGCATTGGTGGTCTCTGACCACTGGCCTAAGCAGGGACTGTCCAGTAAATGCAGTGGGAACAAGCAGCACCCTCAAGTCCCCAGCAGAGGGCGCCCTTGAAATCCTGCTTGCTTCCCTGATAGAAGTAAACATCTGCAGGAAAGAGGAGACCAGAGAGCAACCAGGCTGTGAGCCCTGCTGGGATTCTGAGCTGAACACAACCACTGTAAACTTTGTTGAAGTAATCAGGTAAATATGGATATGGACTGTGTAATGCCCAGACTCGAGACCACCAGAGACCACCAGGAGTCCGATTCCGATGTAATCACAAAAGGGTCTTTAATTCAAACTCGAGTAGGGTCCGCCAACCCACACCGACGCAGCGGGTTAGGAAGCGCGGCCCCGAGTCTAGGGGAGCAGGGATTTTTATGGGTTACAGTCGCAAGCAGGGGAGTACATGCCTTGGCATTACATGATTGGGTGAGGGAAAGCGCGCGCAGGGGGAACAGCAATAGGATTGGACGGGGATGGGTGAAGTCACTGGGTGGTCAGTGGCCTTTAGACTGATAGGTCTGGCTACCATGGGCCCAGTTGACCTTTAGGTTATTGATAGGTCTGGCTACAGTGAGCTCATTGCCTGGCCTTCTGATTAGCTGACTCAAGTTGCAGAACCACTTTTTGGCGCCAGGGAGGGGTGCCATTGTGTTGCAACTTCCAGTAACTGGGTGGGGGACCTAGGGCTCTGGACAAGAGGCCTAGATCACAAAATGGCTTTAGTCTGGTCCTTTCAGACTGCGTGGAGAGCGGGCTGTGTCCTGCCCCGAGTGGCTCCGTGGTATAAAGTAGTAGTTTGCCATGAGCTCCTCCATTTTGAGTTTAAGTGCTGAGGTGGAATGACTTCACCTCTTGTCTGTACAAGTAAGCCATCACATCTGCCCAGCACCACCATAAGATATAAACTGATGAATAAATTAATCATACCAATAAAAGTGACCACCTGTGAACTTTGTGAATGAATCAGAAGCACACGGATACGTGGGCATAAGACACATTGGTGAGACCAGGCCCATGAGGATATTGAACACAGCAGGCTGCCAAACGAATCAACCCTCGCACTCGAGGCCCAGAAAAGGAGGAACACCTCCAGACTGTCACTTGGTCACTCATAAGGCTGACCCAGGAAAATTGCAGCAATGAACCCCTGAATCTCTGTCCCTGGGCTTTAGCAGAGCAGTTGTCCTGCCTGTGACAACCATGCAGGTCTCACTCCAAGCCGACAGCATGAAACCGCCATTGCAGGACGCTGGCCTACATGAGTACCTGTGCTTTGACAGCGGTATGCCCTGAGCAGGCTCCTGGCAGGCTCTGGTTCTGGGTCTTACCTGACCACCCCGTCGCTCTGCATTGGCCTTTGCTTTCTGTCCAGCCTTCTGAACCTTGGTGACCATCTCTACCCTTCCTAGCCTTTCTGTGATCTGTATTTTACAGAATACATTACCTACCTACCTACCTACCTACTTACTTACCTACCAATGTACCTATCTACCTACCTACCTACATATCTACCTACCTATCTGCCTACCTACCTACTTGCCTGACTGCCTACCTACCTATCTGCCTGTCTGCCTGCCTGTCTGTCTATATCTGTCTACCTGTCTATACACCTACCTACCTAGCACCTACATACCTACCTATGTACACACCTATCTACATGTCTACCTACCTACCTTCCTACCTTCCTACATACCTTCCTATCTACCTACCTACCTGCCTGCCTATCTATCTTCCTATCTATCTACCTGCCTACCTACCTATCTACCTACCTACCTATCTACCTATCTACACGTCTGCCTTCCTATCCATCTATTTACCTACCAATCTGTCTATCTTTCTATCTAATCTACCTACCTACCTACCTACCTGTCTACCTACCTACCTACCTATCTACCTATCTACACGTCTGCCTTCCTATCCATCTATTTACCTACCAATCTGTCTATCTTTCTATCTAATCTACCTACCTACCTACCTACCTGTCTACTTACCTGTTTACCTATCTACCTACCTACCTGTCTATCTGGTTGGCTAAAGCGTGGTGTGTGACTGAGCGTTAGAGAGACTGGCAGTTCAGAGGGGATGAGAGCTGTCACCAGCCGTCGGACCCTTCAGTGGACCTGCCGCTGCTGGGAGTGGGCACCTGTGAGCTCGTTGCTGCCCAGTGCCTCCTGATGCTGAGGGAGGTGCTGGTCTTGTTGGCTGTGGTGCTGGCCTGGGGGTGCTGTGTTAATGGTGGGTCTGTCTGAGAAGCAGCAGGAGCAGCTCCCTGTACGCTCCGGAGGGCCCAGTGTGGGGGAGTGCCTGGGAAGCGCAGGCCTCTGGCTCGCCTCTCCTTCTTGCTCTGGTATTTGCCCACTGCCGGGGCTGCCCTTTCTCTCTCTTGCTGGCGCCATGAGGTGAGTGGCACCAGCAGGGCCACTGAGTCTCGTTCTCTTTGCACCTTGTGCTATGCCGGGCACAGGATGTGTCTTCCCCGGTGGCGGAGCACCCTGGGAAAGGACGTCCTCTGCGGGGACAGACTGGCCTCTCTCTGAGGTGACAGGCCACAGGTGAAGGTGGCACCCACTCAGCACGTGTGCCGACTCTGCTCTGGGCCGTGCTGGGCTGCAGGTCTGCCAAGTCAGACAGGTCCTGCCAGCTGGACTTCAAGTCCAGTGCGGGAGATGAACCGGCAGTGACTAGGTCAGCAGACCCCACCCAGCACTGTTTAGAAGAGTGATAAAGACCTGGAGAAACACTGGCCTGGCTGCAGTCGGGGGCACTGGCCAGCGCAGCCGTGCCCCTGTGCTGGGGCTCTGCTGGGGACCAAAGGCGGCTGTAGCCTCCCCAGTGACTTTGGAGTCAGGTCGCTTGGGCTGGAGATCAGCAGCTGACCACGCCAGAGGTCCTACAAATGAGCAGAGGGTGGGCCTTTTCAGCTGGGCGGGAAGAGGAGACCAGCCCGAGCGGTGTGGGACAGATGGGAAATGAAGTCGGGATGGGTGATGTGAGATCACGAGGGCAGTGTCCAGGGGGAAGGACTCTCAGGAGTGAGGAGAAGCGTGGGTTCCTGCTGTGGGGAGTCTAGGGTGGGTGCGTCCAGGTCGACGTCTCGGCTCTGCTTGTTTTCTGTCAGTGGTGCGGGATGTGGGGTTTCTGGGTCAGCACCACCTGGGCGTTCATTAGAAAGGCATCTGACAGGTGCTGGTGTCGTGCAGGGTCTGGGCTGGGCGAGGGGTGGGCCGCCTAGGAGGCGGACTCCGGAGGCGCTCTCGCGGGCTGGTGCAGGCTGGCCCCAGAGTCCTGCTGCTTCTCTATGGTGGGACGGTAGTAGCTCCTCCCTCGCGGGGCAGTGAGGAAATTCAACAGGTAAGACTCGTCCAGCATTGAAGACAGCACCTGGCACCTACTAGGCGCTCAGGAAGCCGCGGCTGCCGTTCACCACACTGAACATGTGCCCACAAACAGGGAGGTGGGCATTGTGGGGACTAGCACTGTTCTTCAGCCTGTCCACAAGCTCTTCCCCGTCCTCAGCTTTGTGGTGCTGGACGGGACCTTGGGAACCACACTCCTGAGCAGCCAGCAGCTGCCCATGGGACGTGGCGGGCAGGAGGTACTGGGGAGGGCTGGGGACACTGGCGCCTTCCTGGGGTTTGGTTCCCGCTCTGCTTCCTGCTCCTGCCTCACCTCCAGTCCTACCTTACTGCCTGTGCATGTCACTTCCTGCTCCTGCTTCACCCCCAGTGCCATCCACTTCCTGCTCCCGCTTCACCCCCAGTGCCGTCCACTTCCTGCTCCCGCTTCACCCCCAGTGCCGTCCACTTCCTGCTCCCGCTTCACCCCCAGTGCCGTCCACTTCCTGCTCCCGCTTCACCCCCAGTGCCGTCCACTTCCTGCCCCTGCCTCATCTCCAGTGCCGTCCATTTCCTGCTCCTGCCTTACCTCCAGTACCGTCCACTTCCTGGTCCTGCCTCACCCCCAGTGCTGTCCACTTCCTGGTCCTGCCGTGCTTCCATTCTGGCTTTGCCACGTGCTGGCTTCTTGCTTCCACATGGAGTTCCCTTTCAGCTCCTGTCCACACACCATGGACACTCCTTCCCCGTGGGTGGTGGGGGTCTGGTCAGCAGTTTTGCCTCCAGCCCTCCCAGGGCCACGTAGCCTCAGCCCTCAGACATGCAGCAAGTCCCCAAGAGCTCGTCCCAGCGCCAGGGCCCAACGGGTCCTCCCAGCCTCGTCCCTGCTGCCCTGCGTGGGTGTGCTCGCTGTGCCCTGAGGTTACAGCTGCACTTCTGCATTAATGGCTCATGGTTCCTTGCATGAAATTTTCTGTTAGAAAAATGAGTGGTCTCAGTTTCTTGACTATTACTCCACAATCTAGAAAGCCAACAGAATCACTGGGAAAGCAGCAAGCAAGGCTCAAAGAGAGAGGAAGATGAGAGCAGAGCGGGAGGGAGCCAGGGACAGCAGCAGCACCAGGATGCTGGGTGTCCAGCCGGCAGCCAAGAGGCTAGAGGCCGCTGTGTGGTCACCACCTGCAGGGTGGGGATGGTCCGTGTGCCTTTGGGGCATTCCTCTGGGGCTGGGTGTGCGGGTTGCTGGGTGGCAGCTGGCTCCTGAGCTGCTGCTGGCCTGAGCATCCCCAGCAGGCCAGGCCTGTCAGGACAGAAGGAGCTTTGGGTGAAAGTCAGCTAAAAGTCCCTCCGTCCCTGGACTGGGAGGTTCTTCCTCCAGATGCCCATGAGACTCGCGCCTTCCTCTGGGCAGTGCTCAGCTCGGGCACCTTCTGCGTAGGCTGTCCTAGCCACCTCCCTGGAAGCCTCACTGTTTCTTCACCTGATGGGCCTTCTCGGCTCTTGACCCCACCTGGCTCACACGTGTTGCCACCTCTGCCCCAGGTGTCTGTGTGGTGCTGCGGCAGTCTGCATCACTGCCCACGCATGGGTGCATGTAGCAAGGCCCAGAGCTAGGCGTCACAAACGCAAACGCTGCAGGCGTCTAGTGGTGGCCCAGGCGAGAGCAGAGCAGGTGCTCCAGCACAGGGCCCGTCTCTACTCTCCAAGAGAGCTTCCTTTCCTCCCATCTTTTCTTCTACGTGAGTAGGGTCATTGTGCTCCCCAATTTTGATGGACATGTAGGTTTAAGAAAAATTTCATTTGTTTTCACTTGATGATAATCACACCGTGGGCAAGTGGTGCTTAACACCAACCTGAGCAGGGCAGAGGCCGTGGGAGGCTGGCTGGCTGGAGGTGAGGCCTTCCCTGGGAGGCTGGCACTCCGGTTCCCAGCACCACCTGGTGTTGAGGAAGGCCGAGCATCTGGGTCTTCACGTGAGCCTTCTTGCGTTTAAATGTCGCAGCTGACTCAGTGATTTAAGAGAAGCGCTTGACTCAAATGTGGGGCAGTTGGAGGAGCGACCTCTCAACCTCGTCAGTGTCAAGGATGAGGGAAAGGCTAGAGAAAGGGCTCTACCCAGAGGAGGTGGAGGCAGGAAGGCCACAACCCTGTGGGCTGATGTGGAGATGCTGGAAGGCCGGCCCCTGCTGGCCGGCGTGCAGTGGTCCCTAGGGTTTGCCCAACAGCAGTGCAAACACACACTTAGGTGACGTGTGCACAAACGCTCTTTAGAACATGATTCAAAATGCTGGAAGACGGAAGCAGGTCAGTGTCCACCAGCAGGAGGCAGCCAGCAAGTGGAGGTTGGCCTCCGAAGGAAACAGCCCCCACAATGGAAGGCCAATACAGGGATTCCGACTGACACGTGCCACAGCTCGGGCGGACCAGAGGCAGCAGAGACCGGACGTGGACGCCGCGTGCTGTGTGGCGTAGGCTGTGAGAACCCAGACAGCGATGGTGGAGGCGGACAGCAGGCTGGTCCTGCCTGAGGCTAGGTGCATCTGGCCACCAGGGTAGGAAGGAAGTTTCTGGGGCAGTGGAGGTGTGTCAGAACTGGATTCTGATGGCGGAGTCCTGGTTACCAAGACCATCCAGTCCACCTCAAGATGGACCTGTGTTGTGGTATGTTAATAATTCCCTGAAGCTGCTTTTCGGGTTTGCAGTCTGAATTTGTGGGAAGCAGCGTGGCAGTCTGATGAACGTGCGCCGTGTGCCGCGATGCTGTTGGGCAGTGAGCTCTCCCATCTCCTCAAACACTTGCAACTTACCGGCCCTAACGGCTGCCTGTGTGTACGGGGTGTGGAGTGGCATGTGGTGTCATGGGGTTAGTCAGGTGGGTGGCTTCCACCTGCTCATGGCTTGTGTTGGGGATTTGTCGCTCCTGCGTATTCATAAGCCATAGGTTATTGTGAGCTGGGGTCACCTCCATAAAGCTGCTGCTCTCTTCTCCTGCGATTGTCTTTTTTTTTTTTTTGGTACTGGGGATTGAACTCAGGGGCACTCGACCACTGAGCCACATCCTCAGCCCTATTTTGTGTTTTATGTAGAGACAGGGTCTCACTGAGTTGCTTCGTGCCTCGCCGTTGCTGAGGCTGGCTTTGAACTCGCGATCCTCCTGTCTCAGCCTCCCTAAGTGCTGGGATCACAGGCGTGCACCACCGCACCTAATTGTCTTGAGGACCAGGACTGGACCCCACCCTCTGGTCCCAACACGGCTTCTGTCTTTGCATTTGCTCCCAATGGACAGCAGAGAGCGCCCGGCCATAGCCCGAGGCCAAGCCTTTTGCCCAACTGTGGAAAGTGGCTTCTTTTTCTCCTGGGCAACTGTTTTCTTAAAAACCTCAAGCACGGTGGCACACGCCTGTAATCCCAGCACTGTGGGAGGCTGAGACAGGAGGATTGTGAGTTCAAAGCCAGCCTCAGCAACGGCGAGGCGCTAAGCAACTCAGTGAGACCCTGTCTCTACATAAAACACAAAATAGGGCTGGGGATGTGGCTCAGTGGTTGAGTGCCCCTGAGTTCAATCCCTGGTACCAAAACAAAACAAAAAAACCCCTCAGATGCATAGAACATGTGTCAATCAAATCCCATTTCGCATTGAACTGTGCCACCTGTCAAGACCCATTTTGCTTCTGATGGCAGGTCCCCTTGGAACTCAGGGCCAGCAGGAATCCTGGGCAATGGTCACCAGCCTCACCCTCCCTCGAGGATCCCTGTTGGGAATGCTGTGTCACATAGAGGTCAAGGGAGCCTTGTGAGGGATCCCAGGACAGCAGGGGCACTCTTGCAGCCAACGGGATCTGGAGAGCTGGCCTGTGCTGGCCTGAAGGGCCAGGGGAGTTTCCCACCGTCCTGTGGGAGCAGTCCTAGGATAGAAGGTGGTCACAGCAAAACAAGGACTTGTTTGGAGGCACTGCTGGAGGCTGAGTCAAGATTCAAAAAACAGAAACAAACCGCCCAGGTGTGCCTCCTCACTGCCCACGTCGTCTTGCTAGTGAGCCGCTGGGCGGGGGAGAGGGCAGGAGAGGAGAGGCCAGGCTTGGTTCTCGGTGGATGGCTGCCTTGTGCCAAGGTGGTCCATGAGGGGGCTCCCGTGGCCTCAGCACACAGGGAAGGGGGTCCAGGCTGCTGCTCTGGCTGGACTGGGGCTGTGTGGGGAAACCAGGAGGATTATGATGCCATCAGCTTTGACCCATTTGGTGAGAGTTTGGGGGAGTGCTCAGTGTGGGCGCACCCCTGGGTGGAGAGCAGGCGGCGCAGGCGGGGTCTTGTCCTGGGAGTGGCGGTGGAAGTCCTATAGTTCTTGCAGAACGCGAAGCTGTAGGAAGAGCCCGCGTGGACATACTCAGGTCAGCAGAGGAAGACAGACCTGGCTGCAGGCCTGAGCGGTGGCTGCGTGGAGTGGAGGAAGACGCCGTAGGAGCAGCCTCCCTTCCAGCAGCTGTTCTTTTTTTTTAATTTTAAAAATATTCATTTTTATTTTTAATTGACACAGTGATTGCACTTGTTTGTGGATGTGGTGACGCGATGCCTGTCTGTGGAAGGTGCAGTGCCTGGGGCAGGGTGACGAGCATTCCCGAGTCCTTAAACGCCAGTCATCTGCTTTGGGAAACTTTGAACTCCTCCCTTCTAGTTCCCTATAAACCCGGAGGCCATCGCTGGGAACCCTGCTCCCTCCTGAGCTGCACCACATGGTGCCCCTCCTGCGGCCTCCCTGTGGTGGCCTCCTGCCTGCCAGCATGCTGCCCGCCATGCTGCCCTCCTCGACAAGTCACACCGTTAGGTCCACAGGGCAGGGACAACGTGCAGGGTTTGGCATTCACGCCTGGCTTGTGCCACCTGCCATTGTGTTCCCCCTTCCGTGCTCCTTGGCGATCTTTATGGGATTTTTCAAACATAACAAAGGTGAAAGGATTGTACGGTGGGTGCTGGCGAGCCGGCAGTCTGCAGGGACGAGTGCCCGACGGGGCTTCAGCCCTGCTGTAGCCACCCAGGATCCATCTTTTTTCTTTCGGAACCAAAAGCAGCTTCTAAGTTCCAAAACCCCACACAACTGAAAGTTGCCAGCTCACGTGAGCATCCTGACATCTTTTCCACTCTGTCGGGTGATACTGAGACCCAATCTTCCTAATGGTAATGCCATGGAAACCAACTTTGCTTACTATAAATAATACGTTAAGAGAACCACCATGAGCTTGGGGTAATGCAATCTGTCCAGCTTAGCAGAAGGTTGGGAAAGTGCACACTTTATTAATTAGCTGAGGGACGATGGTGATAGTGAACTGTCACAGTGCTGCTCAGTGATAGCAAGTGCTTACACAGTGCTACTGAGTGATATGAGTGCTTGCACAGTGCTGCTCAGTGCTACTGAGTGCTTGCACACTGATACTGAGTGATATGAGTGCTTGATACTGATACTGAGTGATATAGTGCTGCTCAGTGATACCGAGTGCTCACATAGTGCTATTGAGTGATATGAGTGCTTGCATAGTGCTGCTCAGTGATAGTGGGTGCTTGCGTAGTGCTGCTCAGCGATAGCAAGTGCTTGCATAGTGCTGCTCAGTGATGGCGAGTGCTGGCACAGTGCTGCTGAGTGATGGTGAGTGCTCGCATGGTGATATAGCGTGGCAGCGACTACTCCCAGTGCTACCGGGTGCCAGGGCCAGATCTCAGCCTCCCCTGAGCTCTTCAGGCATCTGTGTGAGGTGGGCATCTGCCTTCTATTCCCTTCACGCAGATGAAGAAACGGGCACATCAAGTTCAGGTGCCTTGCCCGACGTCCCCTAGCTGTTCTGAGGCCCGTGGGACCTTGCTGGAGCCCAGTTCTCTGGCTACACAGTTGCCCAGGCTGCCTCCCACATGGATGCCAGCCAGGAGGTTCCCTTCCTGACCTGCAGCCCACCCTGTGGGTGCTGGTCCTCCGTGTTGGGAGGGGTGGGAAAGAGACCGTGCCTGAGCTGGAAGGGGAGTCGGACCCACAGACGCCACTGCACTGACCCAGGCCACCTCTCACGAGTGTCCAGCTCTCACAAGCTGCCCACAGTGGAGCTGAACCTTGCGTGAGCAGTGGAATGTCCCACCGCTGCGTCCCTGAACAGTGAGCGTTGATACGTGGGGAGCGTTCGTCCCGTAGAGCACGTCAGCTGCAAGGTGGCGTTTAAGAAAGCACCGTCCAACAGCAATGGCCTTCCCCGATGTCACGTGTGCTCAGCACGTGTAACATGCAGGTCGCATGTACAATAGCATGTCCAATGGTGTGCAGAGGAGCGGCGAGTGAGCTGCGCCAGCACATGAGCGGGCATTTCCAGGGCTCCCAAGGGCCTGCTGGGTCGCGCTGGCTGCTTCTGCATTTTCAGCCGTGGCTCATGTTGACGTGGTACCTAGGAGCCGATGCCACCCCTGCCCAGCCGTACTGGTCGTGAAAGGGACTGCAGAGTCTTGGCTGGTCTCTTGTCTTGGATGCAGAGGCTCTGGGAGGTCAGCAGGTGGCGCCAGAGGGTGGTGGTTTCCTCAGGGGCTTGCGGCGCTGGCAGGGCCCACCTGGCCTCCAGGGGACACGTCGCTGCCCTTCGACCTGGATAGTCTCAGCCTGGAACAAAGTGAAAGAGGACATGCAGGGGGCGGGAAGCCGGTGAGGAGGGGGTCCTGGACACTGCAGAGTGTAGCTGAGCTGGCCGCCATCCGTCTCTCCGTCTTGTGTCTGTCTGTCTGTCTTTGTCTACCATCTGCCTCTATCGTCTACCATCTATCAATCTTCTGTGTCAACCATCAATCATATCTATGTCTGTCACCTTTCTGTCATCTATCAATCATCCATGTCTGTACCTGTCACCTGTATTTCTGTGCATATCTATCGCCTGTTATCCCTCCGTGTTTCCACCTTTCATGTGTCCACATCTATCATCCATCCGTCCACTAGTCTCCCTAGCCACCTGTCATCTGTCACTCCTCTCACCATCTACTCACACGGAGGGAAGGGTGAGGGTATGGAGCAGTGCGCTCCCCACAGCCCCCTGTTTGGAAAGCAGTGAGGACACCCTGCCCCTCACCCGAGTGTTCCCTGGTCCTGAGGATGAGGATGTAGTCGGTGAGACTACGACAGGGAGCAGCCTGAAGCACAGCCTGGTAGCACCTGTCCTTGGGGCCTGCTCGGATTTCATTCGTCACCCCATGGCTTCCCATGAAGCTGTTTCTTTCCGAGTCCAGCCCAGGACAGGCAGCGCATGCTTGGTCATAGTCTCTCCAGTCTGGGACAGTCCCTGCAGCTTGCCTGTCCTGTCGTCCCCCCTGGTCTGGCTTTGCCGTGGTGTCCTTGTGTGCAGCTCTGTCAGAATGGCCCAGGCCTGAGGGGCTGCCAGTGTGCCATGGCATCCCTGCTGTGTGGACTGGGCTGTGGGAGGCGGGTCCCTCAGGGCCCCCTGCTCTGGGCTGCTGTCCGCCTTGCGATGCTCCCGTGCTCACGGGGTGGACTCTGAAGCCCTGTTTGAATCCTCACAGCGGGAGGGGGTGGTTTCATCCTCCGTAACTTTTTACAATTAAAGTTTGGAGATGTTTTGATGAGAAACAAACATGGCATGGCCAGCGTCTCCTCCAGCACCCCACGGTGAGCATGTCGGCTGCTGGGCCCTGCTGCAGGACACCATCCAGCCGAAGGGCGTGGCCACGTCCCAATAAAACTTTTACACATCAAGTTGCGGGCTGGATGGGCCTTGTTGACCCACACCTTCACCACTGTCCATGGCCCGGCCCCCAAGCCCAGAGTGCCCCTGATGGCGGCTTTCCTGCTCTTGGGAACATGACCCTGAGGCTCTGGGGTCCTGATTGTTGGCACAGGAGTTTCAAAGGAGGTCTATAGCCTGCTGTGCCGGCCTCAAGAGCTCCCTGGGATGGACAGTAGGGCGAAGCTGGTCTGGGTGGAGCTGAGCTCTCTGGTGGAGTTGTCCTGCCCTCGCCTCCTCTGCCCGTGGTCTGCTTGGCCCTGAAAGCAAATGGCTTCCCTGCTGGTGCAGTGCTGGCATCAGGGAGCCACTTTCCAGAATTCCTGATATCACATCCCAGGAGGGAGATTAAACAAATCAGGATGTTTATATTTAGTGCCCCAATTAGCCACGTTTCAGGGGAAGAATCTTTGTCACCGCGAGGCACACGCTCCAGGGACTTGCTGCTGGGACCATGTGGTCATTCACTCATGGCTCGGCTTAGCTCCGTCGGCTTTGCGGAATGGGCAGCGTGACCTGGATTGGGCAGCCCAGCTCTGGCCACGGTGCTGCACAGGAACTGGCTCTTGGTGACACAAGAACCCCAGGTGTCCAGCCCCACGCTCTCGGGGACAGCCTCAGAAAGCCCAGAGCCGAGGAGAGCATGTGGGCTCCATCTGGGACAGTGGTCGTGCGAGTTGGTTGGGGACAATCTGCTGTTTATTTTCTCGGGAGGGAGGCTTGTGGAAGATCTCACCACAGGGCTCGAGATCGTCATTTATTGGTGATGCCATTGCACAGGTGCTACCAGGTGGTGTCTTTGCTCCTGGACACCAGTGGGGAGCAGGGGGTTGACATTGGAAGCTCAGTGCCACACCCTGGGGTGGCTCAGGGCCTCACAGGAGGCTGGGCGTGGGTGGAGACCCATCTTCATCTGCCCCTGTTCCCACGTGTCCCCTTTCCATAGAGGATGGGAGCTTATTTTTAAAAGTGGAAATGGATGTTTCCCCCACACATTCTGTAAAATCTAGAGCCACAGAATGCACATGGCTTCTGGGGAGCCGGCCTGCGGCCCTGGGTCCTGGAATGTAAGGAAACAGGTGGCCAAGCCCAAGCAGGGGGCGTGTGGTTCCAGTCACCGGGCCCTGGCCCCGCCACATCGCAGGGCAGGAGCTCTCTCTGGCCAGCTGCCCCTGCTCTCGTCTGGCTTTCCTTACGGTGGAGTTGGGCCAAGAGGGATCCTGATACCCGTGCCCCTCCTGAGGGAAGGCCAGAGGCGGCCACACCCGCTCCTCAGGCTCATCAGCTCACAGGTTCCCACTGGGCTGGTAACCAAGGCTGTTTCATCTGCTCTGTACTTGGAGAGACAGTTTTCAAATCCCTGGTAGAAATTTCCCAGCTAATGAAAGAAGACTGTCGCAGTCTCTTCTTCTGTGTACATGACAGTTGTGGTCTCTGCTCTCGGGTGAATCCTCTCCTCCGTGGGATCCCGGGTGGCCTGGCACCATGCTGGGCGGCCCCTGACAACCCATTCTCCCCAGGTTCTTCTTGCTGCTCTGCCGGCTGCGAGACACCTTTTCTGTAACTTTTCTAACAGGATGGCGGCTGGTCCAGAAGCACAGCCTGCTGTGGAGCAGCAGCCCAGTCTCAGAAGGGGCTGCTGTGGCTGCAGACCACCTGTAGCCACTCAGCGGGAAGTCCCCTGGCTCAGGCCACGCCCCCACCCTTGTGCCTGAGTGTCCCCTCCTGACACTCAGGGCTCAGGCAGGGTAGACACAGCTGGAGAGCGGGGCACCCCTCGCACCCAGAACAACCTGAAGCTGCCCCCGCTGCTGAGTCCAGGCTGGACATCTGCCTTTGCCTCTCGCGTGGGAAGTGCGGTTGTGTAGATTACCAGGGCCCTTTGCGTCTTGGGCTGTGCTCTGGTTTGGATCCAAGGGGTCCCTGTTAATGCAGGAATGCTCGGAGGACGATGATTCTACTGTGAGAGCCGCAGCCTCGTCAGGCCATCTTGGATTGAATGCACTGACCGGGTGGTAACTGTGGGCAGGTGGGACGGGGCTGGAGGAGGTGGGTCACTGGGGGCTGCCCTGGAAGGGTCATCTTCTCTCCAGCCCCTTCTGTCTTCCTCTCTCTGCTCCCTGACCCCACCATGAGCTGAGCAGCTTCCCTCTGCTGGGCCCTTCCACCACGATGTTCTGCCTCAGCTTGGCCCAGAGCAACGGACTCGGCATCTGTGGACTGAGACCTCTGACACTGGGCCCAAGTGGACTTCTCCTCCTCTACGTGGTTGTTGGGTGTTGTGGTTGCAGAGTGAGAAGCTGATGCTCTGCAGGGTAAGTGTGCGGTGTACGGTGCTCCACATCTGGCGCACGTTCCGCAGGGGTGTTTTAGTGTCCGTAAGATTTTATTTTAAATATAGTGTGATTTCCCCTTTTAGGGTCACAGTTCAAGGAGTCTTAGCAAAGAGCAGGGGTTCCAGTGAAAGAGACAGGCAGGGTCTTCCACTTTCATGCTTTCAGCTGCCCTGCTCTTGCTGTGGTCAACACCCTGAAACAGCCACAGGCATCCCCTTCATATGCAAATGCAAATAGCCACCTGGGATAGACTGGGCAGGGTGGGATGGATGGGGTGGGTGGGAATTCTGGTGAGTCTACCTGGTTTAATTGCCATCAGAAAATCAAGATAAAGTCTTTGTTTTGTTTTTTTTCACTTAATACATTTTAGAGTTTGTAATGTAGCAATAGGCCTTTTTTATTGGGGTGCTAAGCTATCAAAATCTTTGCCAAGTTTTCTACTGGATTGCTCTCCTTTAATTAGTGATTTGTAAGAACTCTTTATATACTAAGCGATGCAGTCCTTAACTTTGTCAAGAGGCAGGTTTATCACGAAGCCAATGAAGTTTCAGTTTCAGAGATCCTCACTTGTATAAATCCTCACAAGACCCTGGAAAGGACCCCGGCATTATGTTCACAAAACTGACTCACAGAAGTTATTTTAACTGAATCACTTAAGACTGTTGTGTTTTCCACTGAGACTCTCCCTGATGCTAGTGTGTCCAAGAGGCTGTGGACAGTTTTTGGGACCTGGCTGAGAGGAAGTGGAGTTGGGGTTACATTTGGATTTGGTGGGGTGAGTTTGTTGAATCCTCGTTACTGAGGGTGTGAACTGTCGCCAGCCATCATGGCATGGTGGCTTCCTCTAAAACGTTCTTTGCTCTGTGTGCTGCGTCATCTCGCGACCCTGTGTGACCAGAAGACACACCGCCATCTGATGCCTCTTACGGTGCCGGCACCACCCGCGTGAGCGCCAGGGGAGAGAGGAGCCCTGACACGTGTGCAGACAAGGCCGCTCGGTGGGCAGTGCGCGTCACTTGGAGACACTGGGAGGAGGTGGCCCTCCAGGAGGCTCCTCTGCCAAAGTCTCAACTGTGCCTCCCACACGAGCACAGGCCACCCCAGCCGTATCTGCGTTTCCTGATGGCGCCAACCAGGCCGCCACTCAGCAGAATTCCCACCCACTCCATCCACCCCACGCACCCCACCCACCCCACGCACCCCATTCCCTCCGCCTCATCCCTCCCCATCCCGTCCTATCAATTCTCGTTGGTGCCTGCTTCCTCCTCTTCCCTGGGACTTGGAGGGACCACGGTGTCCTCTCCCAAGCTGCCTGCCCTCTGCTGCCCACCACACACAAACTGGTCATGGTGCAGATTTTTCCAAGAGAAGCTCCAGCTCAGTGCCGGCTCAGGTGAACCCCTGCCTTCCCAATGCTGCCTGACACAGTGTGGGGCCACAACCGAGCGCTGGCCTTGGCGCTGGCTGGGGGGGAACCCCGACGGCTTGGCCGCAGAGGCTCTGGTGTTCCTCCAGCGCAGACCTGCTGTTAGCCGCCCTCCCTTGGAGGATTCCCTTTAATGCTGAGCCCTCAGAACTGCACGGCCCCCAGAATGATGGGCACTTTGGTGGGCAGCAGTTCCAAGTGGAAAATGCCCGCCATGCCTCAGCCACACAGAGGACAGCAAAGCCGCATGGCTTGTGTCCCGCTTCCCTGCCCCGGGGCCAGGGCTTGCTGCACGAAGGGGGAAGCGAAGGGCGCGTGGCTTGCGGTCACTCTGGCGGCCCGTGGCCATGGGCGGTGATGCCCGCGTGGTCTGGTTTTGGGTCAGGAGCTGTGGCTGCCTGTGACAGGCACCCCAGGGCCTGGGCTCTCCTGGTCTCCACGGGAGCTGGTTCCCACCACACGGCTCCTGTTTCAGGACAGGGAAGAGCATGTGCAGAACCTGTCTTCACCCTTCACGCGCCCAGGGCTTCACCTGCACGGAAGCCTCTGGTCTCTTGGTGTCCAATGTCTCATTCACAGTTCTGCTGCTGGTTGTGAAACTGGAGCAGTTGAGTCTTCGCTTGGCCGTGTGCCTTCTGGCTGCTACAGGAGCCCTGGGGCCTCAAGGCCCGCAGCAAAGCCACCGTGGCTGGAGGGGTGCTGGGCTTCTCCAGTGTGCCCGCTGGGCTCCTGGTCGTCCAGGGGGCCTGCTGGTTGGAGAGCAGCAGAAAGCACCTTGGAAGTCATGCCTTTTGTGTGGAGGACCAGCAGGGGACACATGCAGGCTTTCCTTGCAATTCGTGCTCATTTTCCTGGTGTCCTCTGCTGTCGCGGGAGGACCCCACAGAGCTGGACCAGGGTGCCACCCAACCCAAGGGGCTTCCCTTCGAGCCGCCCAGTCACGTAGCATCTTTAAATAACCAGTGGAGGAGCGGCCCACGCCCCGGGAAGTGAGCGCGTGTGTGCCGGACTTGCCGTCCTCTCCTGTGCCTCGTTGCTAGGTAGCTGGTCCACCTGGATCGGCAGCTGGAGTTCGGGCTGCCCAGGGAGACGGGCGGCCTGGGGCGGCAAGGCCAGCCGGCCCCAGCAGCTGGGGGAGCTCTGCGGCACCGCTTCACTGGCCGCCCCTGTGAGCTCCTCGCGCGCAGGGAGGGCTGAGGCCTGCGTCCGGCCGCAGGGGCCCCAGTGACCTGCAGGGGGGGACCTTGTGCTGCACAGGCCAGGCAGAGGCTCCAGCCCCAAAGCCTGCCGGGCCGGGCGCTTGCCAGCCTCCATTTCTGAACCAGCCTTTGACCACAGCTCTGTGAAAAAGACACCGGCAGGCAGTGAAGGGACAGAGCCATCTTGGGCGTGCGTGTGTGCGCGTGAGTGTGTGTGTGTGGAAACACTGACGTTCCGCAGCTCTGGCTGCCGTTCCCGCATGGCGGTGACAACCTCCCTCTGTCCCTCCCTCCCTCCCCGACCTGTCTGCAGAACGCTAATGAACCATTCTAGCTGAATCCCAGCGGCGTGGACACACCGATGCCCTGTGACGCTGCCTGGGTCCCGCCTCCGCCTGCCTCTCTGTCCCCTCCTCCGCCGCCTCCCCTCGCCCCCAGTCGGTAGCCTGATACAGTCACTGCAGTTGTCTCCGCGGAGAACCTCCGAGGCTGGCGCCGCTCGCATCTAAGGTAGGCTGAGATTGCTTTTTTCCCCTAAAAATAGCCTCCCATTTGTCCTCGCCTTCTGCAGCCGAGCTGGGGGCAGGGGCGTAGCTGGAAACTCTTTGCCCAGACTAAGTTTATTTTCCAGTGGTTGGAGGGTGCCCTTCAGTGCTGGGTGCCAGCAGCGGTGGGGCTGGCGGGGCTGCGGGTGCCTGGTGCAGGGCTCAGGCCTCTGTCTGGAACTGATGGATGCATCTCAGAAGGGAAGGGTGCGGGCGATGGTGGCTGGTGGCGCTGTGGCTCAGGGGTGGCCTCTGCCCCCAGCTTTTCATAAAAAATCCTCCAGGCAAAGTTTGATGCCACCCCAGTGAGAGGGCCATCAGGTCGTCCGGCTGCTGCACATGGAGGCGGCTGGGTGGGTGGGAACCAGTCTCCTTGGTCCGAGCGGGCAGGGCATGCAGGGCAGTGTCCACCGGGCTGGCTGTGCGTCCGCAGCTCGGCTCAGGTGGAAACGCATGCTACGAATTTGCCAGTGCACGTCCCAGGATGGACTCGGGTGATCTGCTTGTCTCAGCAGAGGCTCCCCGGCAGGCAGAAGGTGTGTGCGGTGTGTGCCCGTGGGCGCGCCTGTGCCGGTGTGCACGCAGGCTGTTCCCATGCAATTTGTGTCCCCACCTGCCAACGCAGGGCTCACGACATGGCCTGCCCAGGAAGTTAGGCTTGGCAGAGCCTGGCCGGGGGGCCAGTGGCTGAGGCCTCCAGGAGCAGGCTCGGTCCTATCCCCAGGGAGGGCACCCCGCACGTCCCTGGAGTTGGTGGGCTCCCAGAAGGGGCTGGGAGGAAGGAGGGAGGAGGGCCTGCTCCACCGGGCCACCTGGACACTGGGCTGAGGGCAGACGGGGTCCACTGCATGTTCATGAGGACTGGGGACCCCCAGTGCCCCTGATGGTCTGTGGGTTCTCAGGATGCCAGGGAGCCAGGAGGGGAGGGAAGGGAATTGTGGAAGAGGGAGCGAAGGTCCTGGGGTTCAGCCTCACTGTGGCCTTCTTGTGGAGGAAACTGTTCATTAGAGACCACCCCCTTAAATGAAATATAAATGTCACAGATGGAGGGGGCTGAGGAGGAGGGAGGTCACTCTGAATGTGGAGGACTCTTGGAGCGAGGCTGGTGTCCAGTCCCTGGCCTCTGTGGTCATGTCTGGAGCAACTGCCTCCTTCCTATGTAGTTCTGAGCTGGGGTGGCTGGGAGCTGAGGGGAGGGAGCATCTCAAACTGACCCTGTGTGTAACAAGTCAGCCTGGGGTGGGGGGCCCTCTAAAGATAACTGCCTCCCCCAGCCCTGCCTTGCTGGAGCTTGCTTCTACCTCCGCCGGCTGCTGGGACCTGATCGTATGGCTGCATGTCTCGGACTGCTGAGTGGGCTCTGGGTGGGAATCCGAGCTCGGGTGTGGCGGCCCCGTGGGGTGTGGTGTGACGGCAGGCAGATGCCCAGTCTGCAGTGGAGTATCTGGGGTGGCCCCAGGCTGCGGGGCGGCTTGCTGGCCATACGGTTCCGTTCCCAGGATAAGAGCAAAGCCTTTCCAGGCTATTCCTGGGAAGGAGCTGCAGCTGATGCGCGCCCTGCCCCTTCTGGGAGGTGGTGATCTAGGTTAGGGGTTGGTATTGTCAACATGCCGGAAACAGGAAGCCAGAGAGCTGCTTCCCCGGCTTGAGGTGGCTGTGCCTGCTCACCCAGCCTGTCTGCAGAGACGTGGGGGCCCCGCGGGCAGACCCAGCCTCCACCGAGTCCAGGGCTGTGGGGAGTCTAGAAAGCCTCCCAGGGGAGGCTGATGGCAGAGCTGAGAGCACCCTGGCCATTAAAAAAGAGCAGTGAAGCCACTCACAGACCCTTCGCAGTCTTGCTTATTTTGCTCCGTGCATGGTGGTGGGTGAGAGGTGGCGGGCGAGAGGACGGCATGGGCTGAAGGGGAAAAGAGAAGCCGGAGCGGGGGGAGCAGGCGCTGCTGCCCAGCCGTCCTGTTTCCTTCTCACCCTGCTCCGGCACAGGGTCGCGGCAGGGCCCAGGTTCTCCTTACAGCAGCAACTCCCTGCCCTGGGGGGCATCGTGCACCATCTGGTGGGCGTGAACAGGGCTGCGCCTTGGCCCTGGGCCTGGCACAGAGGTCCAGGGAGGGCTGGGAGCTGCCTAGGCAAGTGCCCAGAGCTGCAGGAGCCCTAGCCCAGCGCGTGACCCCACAGCTCCCAGAGCACCTCTGGGGAGCCTCTCTGGGCTCCCTCAGCCTTTGGCTGGGGCTGTTCAGCAAGCGCCAGATGCACAAGTTGCCAGGACCTGTACGATTCCCACAAGCTCGCCGTGCATCACGGAGCCTCCACGGCACTGGGGGCCCTGTTCCAGGTGGGTCCTGGGTTTGTGCCACATTGCCTGTGAGAGAGCTTGGAGCAGCCACGTGGCCCGGCTGCGCTGTTCTGATTCCACTCAACCCGAGCCGATGATGACAACTTGCAGAGGCCACTCTTTCCCCGCTTCCCCGTCTAATTGCCGTGGGACATTCCATGCCTTCTCTCCTGACTGCTCCTTTTGCTCCCGCCCACGTGGAAAGTTGTGCGATGTCCTTATGGTCTGGGGGACGGCCGCCTGCCTGAGCTGGTCTGCCCTGTCCCTGCTGCGGATCCTGGAGCTGTCCAGGGTGGAGGCTGGACCAGCACAGGCCTCGCCCCGCGTGCTGGCTGCACGATCCCGGCCGCTTCTTTCTTTCCCCTGCCCTGCCGGCTCCTCCTCTCCCCACACCTCTCTTTCCGAGTCTTCCCTTTCACCCCGCTCCCTGCCCCTCTTACCTTCCCCACCACAGGCCACCTGTGACCAGTGTGAAGTGACCTTGGCTGTGTGCCGTGTGCAGTGCGGGTGGTGTGTCTCAGGTTCTGGTGAGGGGCAGCCGTGCGCTCTCGTGGCTCTCACAGCTCTGCTCCCCTGCGTTCAGGCACCTCCCCTCAGGGAGGGTGCCCAGGTGTGGCCAGAGCCCTGGCGCACAGTGGGGCTGCAGGGAAAGTCCCACGGATGCACCTTACAGTCTTACAGTGGCCGGCTGGCTGGTGTGGCGTGGCGTGTGCCCTGCCCTGAGGGAGTCCCTCCCACATGCTCTCTGGCATGGCTGCGGGGCCGTGCGGGAGCTTCCGGGCACCTGTTCTAGCTGATGCTCAGCACAGTGTGGCTAACTATGCTGCAGCTCCACCGCCGTGATTCCTGCTCCTCTAAGTCCCCGCAGCAGAGGGAGCCGGCCAGCTCTGCATTCCAGACCAGGCCACGCTGAGGGAGCTGACTGGGGGCTCAGGTGTGGGGTAGGAAGAGGGAGGTGGCTCCCGGGGCTTGTGCTTGGTCTTGCTCATGCCTGGGTCTCCGACTTTGAGCTTCTGACAACTCAGGTGTGGTCCTAGGGTGTTTGGGGACCCGTGTGGCCTAGCCTCTGTGAAGGTCAGGGGTCACATGGTGGCTTTTGAAGCTAGTTTCAGTCGCCCAGCATCTCTGAGAAGAATCGTTGGTTGTGCGGAGCTGGACCGTAACTGGACCACACCACGGACCCCTCTCTCCTGGCCACAAGTCTGTGTTTATCTCTGAGCAGGCCCCATGGGGCGTGAGCTTGCCGGGTTAAGAATATTCGTTTATTAAGTGGATACCTGGAGAGGAATGCTTAATTTAAACCCATTTTAACATTTCTTAGTTCCCCTGGACCAGGAGCCTCACCAACTGGAGGAAGCCAGGGCTTCTCTGGCTCTGGAGAGGCAGGCGTACCTAGCGCTTATCTACCTGAGAAGGGGGTGTGTGGCCTCCAGGCCTGGGGGCTGCCCGGGAGCTGGCAGGTGTGGTGTGCAGACCCCAGACGTAGGGAGAAGAGAGGGAAGGTCATGGCCTGAGGCCCTCCATCCCAGATTGCCTTCCCTGTCCACCTCCTCCCATACCAGCAAGCACTGCCCATAGTTGGTGCTCAATAAGTATTTCTTGGATTGGAGCGCAGATAGGATGACGTCCTTGAGGCCACCCAGGGGGCACCCGCTCCCTGGGACCTTCCCTAGCCCCTGCCCTGCCTTTCTCATGACATTCACTGGTATATCTGCTGGGGACAGTCCTCTCCGCAGAGCCACCTCTCTCTCTCTGCCCGAGGGAAGGCCATGCGTTCAGCACTGTTGCCAGCGCTGGGGACAGAGCAGCGGCAGGACCACGGAGCCCTGCTCCCACAGGGGTGGCAGTGTGTGTGTGCACACCACAGGAGAGGACCATCCACCCGAACCATGCTGGAGAGCCAGGCAGCCTGGGGGACAGGAGGGAGGAGGGCCTGCGTGCTGCGGGCAGGGAGATGGTGGTGGACTCGGTTCTCACAGGCGTGTGCAGGCAGCACGTGTTTGGAGCAGGAGGCACTGGGACTGCTGTGCTGCACCCATGGTGTTGGCCGTGAGCTCCGGCGTCTGGAAGTGGCAGGTGGGACCCAGCCACAGTGTCGGGTTGTCTGGGCCCAGAGGCCCCTCCTTTCCCTTTCTCTGTCCCTCCCCTGCCCAAAGCCACCACGAAGAAACCCCCTTGGTTGGGCCTTTGGCAGGGCTGCCCTGGGCAGTGAGCAGATCTGGCAGTGGGACTTGGTGAGACTCCCTCTGTTTAAATGCTCTTGGTGGCAATCGCAGTGTGTCCCCAGGGAGATGGTCTGTTCAGAATCAGCCACTGCTGTTGGTGGACAGAGTGGGTGGCCGTCGAGTGTGATGAACGGTTGTTACTGACCAAGGTCTGGGCTCTCTCCTGTCCTGTGCAGCAATAGGTTGGTTGGTGGGTCTCTGGTCCCCGTCCCCTGTGTTGGGGATCTGAATGGCGTTGGGCTGTGGAGGAGCTCTAGGTCTTTGGAGAGCTTCAGCCTGGAGGCCTGCGTGCTGCTGTGGCCATTTCCCTCCTTAGCTGGGAGCTGCCCTGGGGCTGCTGAGCCTGTGGCGGGCGAGAGGGTCCAGCTCGACGTGATTCTATCATGACTGGGTGACCGGGGAAGGTTCTGGCTGTTCCAACCTGGGTCTGCGTCTTGTCCATCAGGGTTTGTCCTGCTGCGAGAGGCTGACATGCTGGTGCTCAGCAAGAGTCTCTTGAAAACGAGGATCATGACACTTGGTGGCCTGTGGGGCTACTGCAGGCGGGCGGAGAGCCACGTCACCTCAGACTGGACTTGCTTGGTGCTGCCTGTCCCCCTCTCCTCCGGCTCCAACCCCACCCAGGACTGCTCTCTCCCCAGCTCAGGCCATCTTCTCCTTTGTGCCCTGGGGATCAAACCCAGGGCTTCGCACATGCTGGGCCAGCACTCCCCACTGAGCTACATGCCGTCACCTTCTATTTTGTTTTGGGACAGGGTCTTGCTGTATGTTCCAGGAGGCCTGGAACGTGCGGTCCTCCTGCCCCAGCCTCCCGGGTGCTGGGTCACAGGTGTGGCCCGCCCATCCCCGCTCCTCCGCTGTGAGCTCACTGAGGGAACGTGCAGGAACTGCCTTCCTGCTGCAGCTTTGAAGGAACGGGCCGGATCCAGCTCTGGGACCCAGCACAGTCTCTGCCGTCTCAGCGCACATACGAGGAGCCTGTTCTGGGCCCAGACACAGGCTGCAGTCCCAGGAGCTCGTGGCGGGTGCTCCAGGGCATGGGCGTCGGCTCTTTCTGCCAGCTTTGCTGAGTGTGGCTCCTGCTGCCCGGTCCACCCATTTCAAGCATGGCATTCGGGGCCTTGGGGTGCCCAGAGCTGTGCAGCCAGCCCCTCGCCACGGGGCCTCAGGCTGCCCTCGCTGTGGGAAGAACTGGAACCTTACTTCCACGCCAGGCAGGCTCCTCTGCAGGCGCTGCTTTGTTAAGGTCAGAGCCAGCGCCGGGGACAGCTGTGGGGACGCTGCGGCCTCCTCCCTCTGTCTTCCCTTCCTTGCTCCTCTCTCCGCCTCTCAGCAGAGCGATGCTTCTGTCTACACCTTTCTTCTACCCAGACTTGATCCATCCTGTCTCTCCCTCTCCTCCCGTCCTGAATCTGGCCTCTTCTTGCTGTGGCCGCTGTTCTCCTGGCCCAGATGGCGGCCCCGCCCAGTCTTCTGCTCCGGTTCCCTGGGTCCTCCCAGTGTGGAGTGGGGACGACAGACGGGCACCTCCTGCCCACCAGCCCACGTGGATCCCTGCAGGTGCTGGGGGGTGGGCACGTGTGTGTGGCCTTTGGTGACTGCCTGCCTCCCACCTGGCAGGGGCACCCCGGGTGTGGGCGTCCAGGACCTGAGCCTCCAGCGGCTCTGCTTTTGAGCACCCAGCCAGGCCCCTCACCCATGCAGCGTGCAGCTGGCCTCTGCCTCTCTCCCTCCTTGAACGTCCCAGCTGCTGCGTCATGTCTTTGCAGAGATCATGTGCAGAGGTCACCTGGCAGGTCAGCGGGGCCCAGCTCCCTTCTTGGCTCACTGCTGGGCCCTGTTCACAGGCTGAGTGACCACGGAGGCCCGGGGTGCTGGCCTAGTTCAGCCCAGATCTGAGGGCTGTGGACGGGGCAGCTTGGGCCGCCTGCAGTGCTAGAGCGGAGTCCTCTGCATGGGTCGGTCCCTTAGCTTGTGTGATGTTAGTCGTGCCCTGGGCCCTGGGCCCCAGATGCCTCTCCAGTTTCTTTGACTCCCTTTCTTGCGAGTTGAGCTGTCTGACGCGTGTGCACAGCAAGCTGGCCTGGGTGGGCGGGGAGGCTTGGGTGCAAATGACCACTGTGTTTGCGTGTCCCCCGTTAGGCAGGCTGGAGGAAGCCAGCTATGTGTCCCGTCTCGGCCTGGCCTTGCGGCCCCTCCCTGGCGGCCCCGCCTGGTGTGTTTCTGCAGCCTGGTGCTTCCTCCCGGCTCCCGGGTGCTTGAGGCGGGAGGCAGGCAGCTGTGAGGCGTCTGGCATCCCTGGGTAGAGGCCTCACGGGGTGGGGGGCAGGGTCTGGGCAGGGGTGCTGCTGCCCCAGGGACGACCGTGTCCTCCTGCCTGGCCTGGCATGGCTCTGTGGCTCAGTCATGGAACTGACCAGCTGGGAGATGAGCCTTCCCTTCTCCAGAGGAGAGAATGCGCGAGATCACCCAGGTTAGCGTCCTGCAGGCTCTCTGCTCTTCCAGCCACGATGGGCAGCATGAACTGGGAGGCGCTGTCCACTTGTCTGGGTCAGATCTTGGGTCTGAGGAGAGGATGCCGATGTCAGGGCAGTTCCCCTGACCTGGCTGCCTGGCCGCTCCCTGGTGCGAGTGGGGCATGTCCCTGGGTTCTGGAAAGGCCCCTACAGGCCCAGGTGGCTCTGCATGTCTCTGTGCCCAGCAGCTGCCCGTGCTTCTGCAGGCCTGTCGCCACGGCCCTGCCCGTGCCCTGCTGACCTGGGGCTCTTTAGTCACCATGGTCCTTTTCAAAGACAATCGTGTAGGTCAAAATTAAACAAAGCACATGCGCTCACCCCACAAAGGCTATGTCCTCATGAACACGGTGGCCATGTGGAGCATGGCCACTGCCATAGCCCCTGCCCAGGCACCGTGTGGCCAAGAGGGATGTGGGACATGGGAGCCTCTGAGCCACCCCAGCCCCCTGGAGGAGAGGGAGGGGCAGTGTCTACACTGAGCCAAGGTCCTCAGGCCACCCAAACAGTGACAGCTGAGGCAGCTGGCATAGCAACCAGGCCCGGCCTCAGCCCTACCCAAGGGTCTCGCAGCCATGGCCTCCACAGGCGTGGTCAGCTCCTAGGTCTCCAGAGCTGCCTTACCACGCAGGCCTATGGGCCACACAGTGGCCGAGTGGGGGCCCGCCTAACCCCTGGCAGGGCGACCACTGCCTGGAGGGTGACGGGCAGGCTGGCCTCAGGCCCTCGGAGGGGCTGCTCAGGTGGCCCTCGGAGTAGAGGGAGGCAGAGGGAACTTCGAGACGGGCACATGGGGACAAGACCCAGAGACGCTGGCCAAGTGACCACAGAGGCAGAGGTGGGGGATGCGGCCACCAGCCAGGACACCTGAAGCCACCCAGGGAGGAGGAGGCAGGAGGTCCTCCCCTGGAGCCCTGGGAGGAGGCCTGTCCTGCCCATACCTTCTGGCTCCTGGACCGTGAGAGAATACAACCTGTTGTTTAAGCCACCCAGATTGGTCTAGGTTGTGCAGCAGCCTGAGAACAGTGACCCAGGAGGCTGCTACTGTTGCCCACACTGTGCAAAGGAACAGGCACAGAGAGGCTAAGTAATTAGCCAAGACCACACAGCTAGAAAACAGCAAAACTGGGGTTTGAACCCGGCTGGTGGAGCCCAGAGTTTGGGGCTGTTAAACATCGCAGCGCACTGCTCCCTTAGGCCGCGGCGAGCGTGTTCCCATCCCCCTGGGGGAAACTAACCCCCAGAGTTGGTGGTGGGAAGGAGGGGAACTCTCCTCAGTGCCCCGTGAAACAGGATGACATCCAGACTTGGAAACCGCCTGAGCGAGAGCTCGGGAGCCCCTCTGGGAAGTGCCCGTGGAGGGGTCAGCAGTTACTGGAGCGGCCAGGCGCTGGACCCTGTCCACCTGCTTCCAGAGAAAACCCAGGCTTCTGAATATGCTGCGTTAGATGGAAGGTGGGGTCTGGCACTGGAGAACAGAGGGGGCCTTTGAGGACAGCCTTGAGAGAGCTCAGGTGGGCTGTCCCCTGTGCTGCCGAGGGGCTTGGCTGAGTCTCTCTGCATCTCCTAAGGGCTCAGCCCTGCGTCCTGTTTTTCTTCTCCCCCAGAAAACTTTATTTCAACACAGGCCCCAGGACTCCACGCATCAAAGTTGTTGATCTCACTCAAAGTGAGGAGAAGTCACCCAGCCCAGGGCGGCCGGGCCAGCGTGTGCTAATCAGGGCTGGGTCGGGCAGAGTCACGTGAGGGAAAAGGCTCCATCTGATCCGATTAGGAGGACCTGGCCTCACTGCCAGGCCCCCAGACCTGAGTGGGGACGGCAGGGCCACCTGGGGCGGGGGTTGGGCAGAGCTTGCTGGACGGCAAGCGGAGTGGCCACTGCGTGCTGTTAGGAACCCATGGGCTTCAACAATGCTTTGCCCACCTGAATTCTAAAACAAGCCGGTTTTCAAACATGAGCATCAGGCAGTAATTTTCGTATTAGTGAATTAAGGATTCTTGGGTAGGTTGTGTTTTAAGTGCAGTGACCCAGAAATGTGCTGGGCAGAGAGGGGAGCCGGCTAGAAGCAGCTGGACATAATGAGGAGCATGCCTTTCTTGGTTAATTGCTGCCCCGCGGTCCTAGATGGACCAGGGGTGACCGTCGTGGCCCACTGAGGTGACCCAGTAACCAGGAGGCCTCCCTGGGAAGACCCACTTCTAATGACCTTCTTGGGGTGCAGTGGCGTCTTACTGAAGTGGATTAACTGCCGGAAGCCACAGTCTCACCGACGGGCCCAGGAAGGCGGGCGGGCACTCTCACCCACCTGGGCAGGGCCTGGCCAGCTCCTCCAGCGCTGGCTTCCTGGATGTCAGGTCAACCCTGTCGCTCACGCCAGGGTGGAGGATAAAGTCACCAACCTGCCCCGAGGCCTGTGGTGCAAACTGAGGGCAGAGGAGGGGCCGAGGTTCCAGGGAGGGTGCTGATTCCAGAGCCTTCCGTGTGAAGCCCTGAGCAGTGGCTCGGATGGGAGGACGTGGGCTCATCCTCTGTCCCCGTCCCCACTCCTGCCTGTGCAGCTCTCCTACGGGCACCTGGATGGTGGGCTTGGGGGCAGTGCCGGGTTTCCCACGGCCGCAGCGGAGGCTGAGCTGCTGCTGCTGTAAGCACAGCCGCCCGCTCCCTGCTCCCTCGGGAGACCAGCTGTTCCTGGCTGGGCCCTGGGCCATTTTGGGTGGATCTTGGGAGGGTCCCCTGCACTGCTGTTGGGGAAGCAGGGCCTGCAACACCCTTTCCTGGCATCCTTGCCCCTCCGAGAACACGTGTGTGGTCACACGTGGGCTGAGCAGGGTGGGCGCGGGCAGCACCTGCCCGGGCGTCTCTGATTGGAGGGGCCGGTCGGGTGGGAGCTGTGTCACTGTGGAGCTCAAGGACCTATCGCTGAGTGAAGTGTCCAAAGAGCTTGAGGAAAAAAATGAGATTGTGTGGCGGCCGGTGCTGTGGGCGGGGGGCTGGGTGCCCCTGCCTGGGTTGGGGTGGCCCTGCACACGTGCCCCTCCTCGCGGGCCCAGGAACCTGGGATGCGCCCTCGCGGTGCACACACCTGGGTGGACTCCTGAGCCGCTCCTGGGCTCCCGCGGCTGATGCTAGGGAAGCTGCCCACTGCCTTCCACTGTCCTGGGGCCCTGGCTTCCGCAGAAGGGCAGGGACAAGCTGGGCAGTGCCAGGCCTGTGCCCGCTGTCCTGTGTGCCCCTTGCAGCTGCACCCAGGCCAGGGCCAGAGTCCGCCCGCATGTGGGGGCTACAGGCCGGGACCCTGTGGCCTGCCCCCTCCCTCCAGGGTGCCTGCTGCTCACCTTTTACCCTTGGGGCTGAGCTGGGAGGGTCCCTTCTGCAGGGCCAAGCCTGCTCGGCCTCCGGGTGCCATCCTGCAGCCTGAGCCCAACTCCCAGGAGGGGGTCCCCATGCAGTTCTCCCGTGTCACAGTTTCTGGTGACCCCAGCCTTCTGATCAGTTTTGGAGGCCAGTGCATGGGGACGGGCCACCTTCTATGGTCATGACCTCATGACCTCACAGTAGGTGCTCACGAAGCACCTGTTGAGTGACAGGAGGCTTGGTGTGTGCGAGCTGCCAGGGGCCTGGGGCTGCTGTACCAGCTTAGGACGAAACAGGTGGCGTAAGGCACCAGGGGCTTGGAGCCGGGGGGGTGGCCCCAGGGAAGGGTCCCTGCGCCTGCAGCACCGTGGGCCAGGCGGCCCTCAGCTTGGGGCACCCCTCCAGCTCTGCCTCTGCGTGCACCAGGCTGCCGGGTCTCAGTGTCTCCCTTGGGTTTTAGACCCACCCTGGCCCAGGAGGGTCCCATCTCGATGCCTGCAGTTGGGTGTTTGGGGTGAGCCCCCGATTTCCTCGGGGGTTGCAGCTGGGCCTCTGCAGGCCCACAGGCGCCCCCTCCATTTTGTCCGACTCACATAGATTAAGACAAAACTTGTGAAATCAGCTGCAACTGCATCGGGCCATTTGGTACAAAACCTGCATGCCCAGCATCTTTTGGAAATTGCTCACACTGGACTTTGCGGCTCTGGCAATATTGATGGGGCTAGTGCCTGGCCTTCTGGAGTGCCGGAAGGGGTGCGCGGCCTGTCACGGGGGCAAAGAGGAGCGCGTCTGTCGGCATGGAGACGGGTTCTGCCGCCGTGACAAGTCCAGGAGTTGGTCGAGTAAATCCGCCGTAAGGGCTCTGGGCCGAGAGCCCAGCCTGACCGCTGCTCCTCCCTGCAGCACGCGCCTCCTGGGCTGTGGGACTGGGGTCCCTTTGTCTGGAACGTTCCACCCCCGGTAGCCAGCGCCCACCGCCTCGCCGCCTCGGCCTTGCCCTGGTGCCACCTCCTCTGGGAGGTCTCGCCTGGCTTCTCCTAAACCAGTCCGCCTGCCGCTCTCCCTGCCCGGCTTGGACTGTCTCCCTCTTGGCCTCCAGCCTCGTGTCCTCTCAGTCTGTCCATGAGCCTGCCTTCTTGGGGATGCTGGCCTCAGCCGCTGGCTGGGTTTGTTTCCCCGGAGGCCCAGAACCACAGCCACGCCCCTGCGGCATCCAGGACGCTCTGTGGGATGTGTTCGGTACAGCCCGCTGCCCACCCACCCTCGGGGCTCCGAGGCACAGCCTCTGCCTGAGATGCCCTGAGATGCCCCAGAAGTCCCTGGACACTTGGCATTGAAACCGCTCACCCCTGGTGACACACGGAGGTCACAGCCCATGGGCCCCAGGCTGAGCACCTTGGGGAGTGGACAGCAGCTGGAGCAATGTGGCCCCTGGAAAAGAGGGACCCGTGGGAACCTTGGGAGGGAGACCACGCCCTGCTGTCCAGGGGTCCTGGGCCTGCGGGGTGTGAGTGCACACAGGAATGGGGGGAGGGTGGGCCACCCCTGGAGCCAGGCCCATGTCCTTGGCCACCGCAGGCACAGGTGCTCCTGTCCAGCTCCCTCCCATGCCCTTCCAGGATGCTTTCCCCAGGGCAGGCAGCCGGGCAGGAGGGCGAGTCCCTGAGCTGTCCTGGTCAGCCTCTGCTCCCCTGAGCTGCTGCCCTGGGCTCCAGAGCCCAGTCCTTGGGGCCAGTCCCTCCTCCTGACCAGGCCCCTGCCCATCTTCTCCAAGGGCCCTCGGCCCCCTCCTCCCCGGCCGCTCAGGTCCCACAGCAGGGAGGATGTGGGCTTCAGCTCCAGCCCCTGGGCAGCCTCTGATGTGGTCCAAGCAGGAGAGTGGTCAGTCAGACGTCCCTCTGCAGGTGACTTTCCTGTCTTCTTGGTGGACAGTGAGTGAGGGGGGCACAGCTGGGTGAGAGGCCTGGACTGGGAGGCCATGGTGGGCATGGCGTGGGGCTGGGAGGCCTGGTGGGTATAGGAGGGGCTGGGAGGCCCAGTGGGCATAGGGGAGACTGGGAGGCCCGGTGGGCACAGGCGGGGGGTGCCTGGGAGGCCTTAGTGGGCGTAGGTGTAGGTGGGGGCTGGGAGGCCCCCAGACACACAGCAGGTCGGCACTGGGTCGGTGTCCTAGTCAGGGCCCTTGCCTCAGCAGGCTGGTCCTGTGGGTGCTCTCCTGGAGGGGCTCCAGCTCAGGGTCTGTGTCTGGGCACAGCGGGGTGTTTACAGCCTCCTCCTGGCTCATAAACCCAAGGGCAGTGTCCTGCATGGATCACTTAGGACGTTCTCAAGCAACGTAAGGTTTCGTAGGGTAACAACCTCAGAGGCAGGTGCTCAGCTCTGCCTAGTGTGCTGGTGTCTGAACCATCAGGCTCTTAGGCTCCTGGATTGCTGCTCTGCCACCCCGATGATAATGATCTGTCTCAATGTGCTCAAGATGGCTGCTGGAGTGCCAGCCAACATGTCTGCATTCCAGGTGGGGAGTGGGGAAAAGTACTGGGTGAAGGGCGGGGCAAAGTGAGTGAAGCTATCTTGGGGATGCCATTTGGTGACTGCTTACATTTCACTGGTCATGTGCCACTCTAATCTGCACCAGGGGCTGGGAATTGTAGCTGCCTAGTGGGGACATTACCGCCTACAAGTGTTTTCTAAGAAGTGCAGGAGGACGTGGGGTAGGCTGAGGGCTCCTGGAGGACGTCCTGGACAGGGAGCAGCCCCCCTGCTGGGTCCTGGTCTAAACGATGACGAGATGACGGCCCAACAGGCGTGAGTGCCATTCTGCTCACCCCATTTCAGAAAGCTCCGTGTTGAGAGCTCCTCAGGGACGCCATCCGCGGCCTCGGGCCTGTGAGGTTCATTTCTAGGAATCAGGGCAGGGGGCTGGGGCTGGTTTTTTTTTTTTTTTTGGTACTGGGGATTGAACTCAGGGGCACTCGACCACTGAGCCACATCCCCAGCCCTATTTTGTGTTTTATGTAGAGACAGGGTCTCACTGAGTTGCTTAGCACCTCACCATTGCTGAGGCTGGCTGTGAACTCACGATCCTCCTGTCTCAGCCTCCCAAAGTGCTGGGATGACAGGCCTGCACCACTGCACCCAGCTTGGGGCTGGTTTTTAATTAAAATGGAATGAAGAGAAAGGAGCACAGGACCCTCCAGAGTGTCCTCCGTGCGGCGTCACTGTGCAGGAGGCTATTAGGAGGCTCCGTGACGAGCTAGCCCTGGGAAGAGAGGCCCGGGTGGATGGCAGGACATGAGCTCCACAGCAGGGCCAGCCGGCCGCACTCGAGGGCCCTGTAGGCAGACGCTCCAGCCGGACACTCCTGTCACGGCCCCTCCTCTGACCCCGAGGGCAGGCTCGAGCTGGCCCTGTGCCCCCTCTGTGGGCATCTGCGCTGCCCTCCTGCAAACCCAGGCACCTGCTGGCCTCTCTACCAGCGGATGGCGTCCGCTTCTCCTGGGGGCCGTCCAGACTGGTTTTCCCTCCACCCCTGCCCCAGTCGCACGCGTCTGACTCTCAGATCTGCACACAGATGCTGCCTGGCTGCCGCCGCACTGCAGATGACTCTGAACCATCCACGGGGCCACCATGAGTCGGGGCGTCCACCCCACTGTGTCCTCCCTTGCTCTCTACTGCGTGACGCCTGGCCCGGGTGCCGGCTCGCATGCCCGGCACGCTCTGCATGGTCCCCGCACATCCTCCGCGTGCTGCATCCCGCGCGGGTGGGGGATGTCGGGACCTGGGCACTCTGGCCCTCACTGGACAGCTGTGTCCTCTTCCCTCTGCGTGCTCTGAATTGCTTTCCCTTTTTTTGAAGCGTGACTTATTTATATGGTCACCTTGTTCATCGTCTGGTCACCCGGGAGTTTTCGGGAAAGGAATGACCATTTTGCAAACGCACAGCACAGAGGTGCGCCCACCACCGCAGGACACCTGCCGTCCCCGGTTTATGAACCGTGTCCCACCACGTGCAGAGACCGCAGGCCCGTGTGCTGGCGTCTTCTGTGACTGCAAACAGCTGTCATGACGCTTCCATCTTTAAAGGGAAGGATTAGCTAATCTCCTCCTGGACTTGACGGCTGGTCTTCCGCCACTCGGCTCGGGAGCTGCAGGCACAGACCCGTGTGCGAGCTGCCCAGCCACGCTCCCGCAGCCCGCGCCTGTGGCCAGGCTGCCTGCCCGCTCTGCCCTGCCTCCTCATCGGGCTCCGTGGCCATCTGGCTTCCTGGCCTTGGCTGTGGGGCCCCATGGTGTTGTCCAGACAGTGGGCCGTGGTGATGCAGGCTTCTTGGTGGTGCTGGGAGCCACGGCCCGCCCCACGGCTCCAGCCACCCCTGCCGACGGCGTGCAGTGTGCTAGACGCCTGGCACTGTGCACCGGGCCCAGGGCCAGTGCTGTCTGCTTCACCACCGAGTCTGAGTCTTGGCAGACATGCTCTCAGGCACAGCGATGGCCGCTGACCTCAGCGGTGACTCAGATTCATGTCAGTGCTCAGCTCTTGTCTACACTGCCAGCCCTCAGGCCCCTGGAGCACGAGGACTCTGCCCTTGGGTCCAGATCTGGATTTCTTCCTTGTGGTGGTGGGGAGAGGCCATGGCCCGTGGCTTCTGCCAGGTGGCCCTTCCTGGGGTTCCGGCACTGGCCAGGGTGACAGGAGGCTCTGTCCTCACTCTCTGGGTGAGTCCAGGCCGCTCAGGCGAGGGAGGTCTAGGAAGGAAGGGTGCAGGACCCACAGGCGACTTGAAGTCCTGGCCGTGGCCCCCCAGCTGCCAGACAAGTCCCCCGGGGCTTAGACCACAGAAGCTCGTCCTCTACAGTTCAGGAGGCCAGGTGTGGAGTCCAGGAGCAGGGGGTGAGCTCCTCTGGAGGCCTGGAGAGACCTGCTGCCTCGTCCTGCCCTGTGCTCAGTCCTTGGGCTCCTGGCCGTGGCCTCTCCGGTCCAACGCCCCCCTCCTGCAGACAGTGCCCTCTTCTGCATCCTTGCCACCTTCTATCTGCAAAGACCCCATCTCAAATAATGTGGTTTTTTTTTTTTTTGGATGGAGGACATTATCCAACCTAGTATGACCGCATCTTAAAGATGAATTAAGAAACCCTGATGCATTGATCATGCAAATCAACGGGGCCATCAGTTTCTTAAAAGGCTGTGATTTACTTATGAATTTTTGTGAAGAAGTATTTCGTTTGTGGTTTGTATGTGGGCGAAATATGTGGATTTGACAGGTCATTTGGTACTTCACATGCCTGGGGAAGGGGCTGCCCTTTGAACCTAGCTGGCTCTGCTCTTCCTAGTGAGCAGCCCCCGGCTCGCAGCAGGCGCCCAGGATGTCACGGGACCCACGCTGATGGGGGACGTGGAGACCCGTTTCTGGCGTGTGTGTGTCTGTAGGATGCAGCGCAGGGGATGTGTAAGTTAATTACTAGAGCTGGTAATTAACTCACGTGACCTTCAGTTAACCCGAAAGCGTTGCTTAAACTTGTCTGGGTGATGTGAAGTGTGAGATTGACGTGAGAAAAATCTAGAAATATGTCAGTAAAACCCGGAGATGGAGCAGAGGTTCACCATAGCTCCTGGCCCAGGGGCTTCCGGGCTGCCGCTGGGGGAGAATCCTTCTGGGACTCAGAGGAGTCTGGGGCCGCAGGGCCTGGGTAGTGCTGGAGGCGTAGACCCACCTGGGGCTCCTCTCTCACCAGGCGTGGTCCTCATGTGGCTGCACTGGCCCGATGGTGCTGGTGGCCGGAGGGAAGTCACTTCACATGGCTTGTCCTAAAAGCCGTTCAGGGTGCCTTTCAGGAGACGTGGGTCTGGGGCAGGCGAGCTTCTGCACAGGGCGTTCACGCCTGGGGTTGCAGCCCGCAGCCTGAGGAAGCCTCGCGCTCCTGTCCCCTCAGCACCTCCTGGTCAGAGACGCGTCGGGCCACCACGCCTGACCTCCCACGCCGTGGATCAGTCCTGTGAAAACACAGACTTAAAAAAAGTGAGAGGTAAAAAACGTGGATTTGAAACAGGCGGCTTCCCTGCGGGAGGGGTGCCCTGTGGACTCATGTGCTGCAGGCTCTCCTGACCCTCGTGGACTGGCATCCCGATGGCACCCTGGTGCAATGTGGTGGCCTTTAGCACACTCCCGTTTTGCAGACCTCCCACCGCCGAGTTCAAGGTGCTCGGCCGCAGGTGCCCTGACTCTGGCTGGCCATCTGGTTCTGGGTGCAAGTCAACCATTCGGGGTTCTACCAAGTGGCTCCCGCCCGATGGGCAGCTTGGGGTGGAGGTCTGCAGCCAGCCCTAGACGTGGGACCTCTTCCTCCACCACAGCAGGTCCTGAGGCTTGTGGCCCCCGGGCAGGGGCAGTTCTGTGGGTTCTCACAACTTAGCCAAGCCAGGTGCCGCTAGCGAGGTCAGGGCAGGCGTTCTTGACCCTTCACTCCCCCAGTGGGGCTGATCCCTGAGAGCCTCGAGCCCCTTCCTGATAGACTGGCCTATTTCTTGGGGTCTTCCTTTGTTCCTGAGAGCCACACAGATCCCTATGTGTGCAGAGAGAAAGGACTAGAAATGGCTTCTAGGGAGGGGAGTGTGTGGAGGAGGAGAGTGTGGGGGTGGCAGGGTGGCGGCGCCCTGATGGGCCGTGGGAGGGCGCGGGGCTTTCAGTTTTGAGTTGGTTCTCGATGTTGAGAACCGGGAGCCCAGGGAGGTCCCACCCTATGCCATCTCCAGCGTTGGCAGCCCCCGGCTCCCACCCTCACAGCTGAGCCCCACGCTTTGGTTTTCCACAGCCCCCTGTGGCGTCGGTGACCTCGCCTGCTGCCTGCTGGCGCTGGCGGCCGTGCTTCTGAGCCCTGGCATCGTGTCCCTGCTCCCCTCTCGAGTTCTGGCTCTTGCTTAGCGGGCACCATGGCCAGCCGGTGTGTCGAGTGCTTCCTCCTGCAGGAGGCGCTGTGGGCAGGTCTGGAGTAGTGAGGGTTAAAAAGGCTCAGAATGCCAAGGGCGCCGTGGCTGGGTGAGGCTGGCCTCCTCTAAGCCACATGGGCATGTGCTCCACTCGCCCCACCGAGCCGGAGACGTTTAGCCACCCTCAGACTTGCTGATGGAAAGCGATTTCTTATTTCCATAAATAATCCTGCCAAGGAGTGACTTAATTGATTTAATGAGTCGTAGTGAGGATCAGATCTGGCCAAGACACATATTTATTTCCGTCTCCATCTGTGGAAATTTCCTTAGCATCGTATCAGTGCATGTGGAGCGAGGGGTTGAGGGCTGGGGGAGTCGTCTCAGCACCCTGGGTGCTGGCTGACACTCGGAGGCGCCTTCTGGGGGGTGTGGCCTCACTGACTACACCTTGAGCTCCCGGCGAGGTGGGAACAGGAGCACAGGGCACTCTCCTATCCTGATGTCGTGTCCGCCACTCCTCAATTACACCCAAGAACAAACTGACGGAGAGACCGGCACCTCCAGGTGACCACACAGTCGTGCTGCCCAGGCTGCTGACTGGTCCGCTGGCTGGAGTGCCCTTCATGGCTGCTCCACTGTACAACCCCCAGGTCCCTCTGTGATTATCAAGAGACTCATGGCGAGGCCTGTCGACACCTGTTCCTCCTCTGACTCCAGCTGGGGACTGAACCAATGACTCTAATAAGAGCTGCAGTCCGGCAGGTTTTCTCCTTCCTCCTTCCGGTTTGTTGGTTATCCCCATCCGGGTATTTGTATCTATGAGCAGGTATGGCCTAGTGGATTCTCATTCGGGGGATATATGCTTCACTCCAATGGCAGAAGGGCTCCTGTGAGCTGTTTCCTCTGTGTTCCTGACACGTGGGGTTGTTTCTGAGGTCCTTATATGTCCCACCTCTGCCCTGGAGTCTGACACTGCTGTTTCTGGTGATTGTGGTATTTAGAAACCAAGCCCTGAGTGCGAGGTGTGCTCAGGACTGTTGGGGTCTCTACTTCAGGACCTCTCAGCTAACGAGCCAGGAGGGTGTGTGTGTCCCTGTCTATTTCCATTTCCACCTGCAGCTCTGCTGGTCTCTGTAGGGTGCCCTCAGATCCAGTGAGACCCTGCAGGTTTCATCTTAGCCCCTCCTCTCGCCAACTCCTAAGTCCCTTCTCTGGCAGGGAGACACGGGATGCAGTTCATACAGAACCTGCACTTCTGATCCTAGGTAAGCGTCCCCGCCCGGCAGGGCTCTGTACCTGTTCCCTTTTGTCTTTAGCTTTGGAGCTCATCCTCCCCCTTCTGCTCTCCCAAGTCCCTTGGCATCCCCGCAGCCCGAGTGTGGTCATATGTCCATGTGACGCTCAGCCCGAGGTCCCTTCCCCTCCTGTTGATTTTCTTCCTTGCTAGAGTGTGGTACCAACCCCCAGAGTGCCCCCCAAGGCTCTCATGCCCAGGAACTCAACCAGGGGCCCCCCTGAGGCCCTGCTAGGTTGGTCCATGTGAGCGCAGCACTCAGGAAAGGAAAATCTGTTGTTTCCTGGGTCAGGTCACAAAAGTGATGGTGTCTTCCTCTTGGGGATCTGCTCACGCTTCGAGCACTTGCTCCAGGAAAAGCCACACCAGGAGCAGAGTACAGAGAGCCCACCAGTGGTGACTGTTAGACCCCCACAGCGATGGCAGCCTTAAGAGAGACCCGGGCTAGGACCTCCGCTGAGCTGCTCCTGACCCCCAGAAACCATCTGAGATAACTATCTACTGTTTTATGCTTCTAAGTTTTGGGGGCTATTTTTCTTTTATAAGAATAGATAACTAATGTATTTGAGACACGGTTCTAGAGAAATGTCCCCTCTCCCCGCCCCACGCCTCTCCCTGTCCATAGGTAAGTCAGCTCATTCACTCTGCTTTACCCACCCTGTGTTCTTTGTGTGCTGAGTGTGAACTTTATTTTTCCTTTTTTTTTTGACAACAAAGTGACATGCTCTAAATAGCATTCTGTATTTTGTTTTTGTTTGTTTAACAACATACTCCGCTTGGTAAGATGGGAAAAAGAAGGTCGAGGGATTACTTGTACGGCATGGAGGCTGTCACCAGCGATGTAGCATGTCCTTGGAAACGGCTAAGAGTAGCTTTCAAGTGTTCTCGGCACAGAAGTCTGTGAGGCGATGTGTATGTTAATTAGCTCGGCTTAGCCATCTCACAGCATGCACAAATTTCAAATGTGTTGTGCACAATAAAAAATATGTATATTTTGTCAATTAAAATAGATTAAGGAAGCCCCCAGCCCACACAGCGTCCACAGCCGCTCTCGTGGTTCTCAGCGACCCCCTTCCCATGGGGCTCTGGCCCTGTGGTCTGTTCACCCCGTGGAGCAGTGGTGTCCAGGCGCAGCAGGCCATGTGCAATTAGTGACAGTCTGCATGGAACAGACTCATGTGTGTGCATTTTTGTGTCATTGAAGATGATTTCATGTTGTCCAGTTCCTCACGGTGGTGTTGCCGGGGCAGTGTGTCAGCTGAGCCCACTGCTCACACTGTCGGGCGTATCCGCCTCCGAGCATGCGCTGCACTTGGTGATTCTTGCCAATTCAAGTGTCGCAGTTCTAATTTGCATTTATCTTATTATAGGTAAAGTCGAACAGCTTTTCATGTCTTCAGAGGCAGTTTTACACCTTTTTTTTTTAAATGAATCGTCTCTTTTTTTTTGTGACTTGTCCCTTCAGGCACCTGACCCTTAGCTTCCTGCACAGGCTGGGCCCCCACCCTCCTGCTTGTGGTCCTGTGTCCTGTGTGGGCAGAGGCTGCTGAAGTCCAGTGACTTGTCCGCAGAGCTTCCCCAGCCAGAGCTGCCGTTTGGTTTTTCCAGGCGGTGGCTTTGTGACCAGCACAGACCAGACTGTTGCCGACGGGGCCTCATGGTTGCAGGGCTTCTCTTTGTCCTTAGCATGATGAGCAGGAGGAGCTGAGGCAGACCTGCGGTCCCTCGCCATCCTCTTGACACCTGGTGCAAACCGTCCAGCTCCCTCCTCCTCCCAGAACCCGCTGGCTTACACTGCTAGTTCCAAACTTGGTCGCACATTGGAGCCACCTGGTATCGTTTAAAAATATCTGTGTTTTTCCCTACCCTGAAATCCTAGTTGTTAATCAGCCTGTGGAAGAGCTTGCATGTCCATAGTTTTGAGTCCCAGGTGGCCTCCCATGTGGCCAGTGTTGTGATTTTCTGCTCCAGGAGGTGTCAGCAGGGAGCCTGGCCAAGCAGGAGAGGTGGGTTCAGAGGTGCCTGCGCCCCTGCGCCCTGCATGGGAGCGGAGGCTCCAGCCTGGCCCCTCTTGGAGGTTTGTCGGGCCAGGTCTTAGGTGGAGCCTAGGGGATTCCTTGGAGGTGGCCCAGGAGCAAATCCAGACCTTGCAGTGAATGAACGTGGGCACACATGGGGAGGAGCGCCCAGGACAAAGGAGAGGCATGGTCTGTGTTGCGACGTGGTGGGCTGGGAGCCTGCAGGACCTGCCTGGCCCTCAGAGCAGGTGGGACTGTCACTGAGGTCCTGCCCTGCAGGCTCCTAGTGCTGGTGAGTCTCTTCCACATGATACTTGCTCACAGAAGCAGCATGGAGGAGAGGGCCCAGCCCGGGCTCAGCCCTCGAGAGTCTTCATCCCATGACGGCGACGGGCACAGGGTGCATGTTGAGGCTTCCCTGGGCCACGTGCGGGCTGCAGCTGTTGGCATCTTATTCCATTGGATCAGGCGTGACCCAGCCAGTTGTCACTGATCAAAGGAATCCGGCCCAGCCTGTGCTTGTGCGTCAGGGGGAATTGACTGGACTGGCCTTCCTGGAGTGGAGCGCTGAGAGTCCCGTGCGTAGCTGTGTGTGCTCCCTCCATGGCCGACTGGGAGCCTGCTGTGGTGTCACGGAGGCGGTGGGCTTTTCCAGTGGTCGGTGCCATTGCCTGGTTCATACAGAGGGGTCATGTAGACAGTCCGTCGTGGCCTTGAGCTGGGTTGGGAGCTCAAGTACTGAGCACGACCCCTGGTCTGTCCTTTGCAGTGAGAAGCTCACAGCCTCCGGGCTCTGGCTCCTGGGCAGCGCTTAGCGCGCTGACCGGGGCTCAGTGTGGTTAGATCAGCTGGGCTCTCCTGCCCAGCCCCGAGCCACCGCCATGCCCGGGACACCCAGAGGTACCAGTGGCAAAGGACTGGTTGCCTGCCTGACCCTTCGCGCCAGGGCACTTACTCAGGGGACCATCGCTTGGTCCCCACGGAGGCTGGGTGTCCTTGCCAGGGGACAAAGTGAGTCAGGCAGCTGGAATAGGGACTGAGCGGCAGCCTCCTGCACAGCGCCTGTCCCCTATTCTAAGGCAGGAAAATCCAGGCTCTGAAATAACATGAGATTTCCAAAATTGCAAAACTCGTAGTGGGTGGGCAGGCAGTGCACCTGGACACAGGTCTAACTGACCTTGAAGTTGCACATGGTGCCACCACGTGCGCTCTTGGCATCTTAACCTTAAATGCTGAGTCAGGAAATGAGGTGGGGCAGAGGCCCTCCCTGGTGGAAGGGCTGACTCAGCGGTGGGCACATCAGGGCTGCCCTCCCCAGCAGGTGGCCCCTGCTGGGCCTGCAGTTTCTGCCTTTGGGCCCGGAGGTGAGGCGGCCCACACCCGCATCCACCGCCATCAGAACCACAAGTCCCCAGGGTGCAGAGCCATGAGCGCCTCAGCAGGAGCCCTCCGGTGTGGGCGACCTCCCGCCCAGCTCCACCTGGGCTCCGGGGGAGCTCTGAGGCAGGCAGGCGGTTTGAGGCCTCTCTGGCATATTTGTCCCCTGCCTGCAAGCCAGGAGCCGTTGTGACTTGTGCCCCGTGTGTTTCCCAGAGCTCTCCAGCAGCCGGGCTCTTTCCCGGCCCCGCAGCACTCACAGGCATTGAGTGTGGACATGTGCCCCAAACAAATGCACAATTGCGAGGCGTGCCCTGGGTCTTAAAGACTTAGACAACAAGGAAGGGGACGGGGCCTTGACGACTTTGCGTTGGTGATGTGCTGCAGTGATGCTGTTTGGATATACTGAGTTAAATCTCACATGCTGTTGACGTTAATTTTGTGTTACTGTTAACTTTCTTCAGGTGGCTGCTAGGCAATTTCAGGTCATGCCTGCCGCTGGCCTTGCACTTCCCCGGGCCGCCCTGGCTGGATGGGTCCTGCCCCTGGTCTGCCGACTTCCCATGAGGGGAACTGAAATGCCACGGGCAGTACTTGTGCCCATGTGTTGGTGGGATAGAGGCCACAAGGTGAGGGCGTGGACTGCGGTTCCTTCCCGCCCAGCCCTGTAGGCTGCCTCCCCTGGCCTGAGGCCTGAGCCCGAGGGCAAGGGCCTGCTCCTCTTACAGGATTCTGCCGGCTGCTTACAGGAGCAGACTCCTCCTGAATCCCTCTGGGTCCTGAGCCTCGCTGGGAAGGCGGCTTAGTTATGGCTCCTTACCTGGCCCTGGCCTTCCTCCCACGTGGACCCAGAGCAACGGTGCTGGGCTGCGGGCAGCGTGCCCATGAATATTTAAACAGCAGTTCAGCTTTCAGAGGAGCACATCAGAGGCCAGGATCAAGCTATTTGACCTTTTGTCAATTTACTCAGTGAAATACGATTCCTCTGGTCTCCTTTTATCAAAATGTTGTCCGTGGGTTCCCTTTCTCCATGGAATGGGTGCGTTTTCTCCAAACACAGAATGCAGTGTGCGGGAACATTTGCACTGATTGCAAGTACACAGATGCAGGTAACAGAATCTGTGTCTTGCCCACAGCAGTCGGGCCTGGTCCCAGAGAGGCCGGCTGTGCCATGTCAGCACCGGGTGCTGGACAGCTCCGGGCCCAGCAGGCCCAAGATGCTGCATTGGTTGCTGTGGGACTCAGGGAACCCTGGGCACCAGAGGACCAGCCCTGGGCTCAGGCTGCTCTCCCTCTGGGCCCAGGCTGATCGCCCCAGGCTGCCATTGGCCACCGAGGCCAGCTTCCTGTTTGCTTCGGAGACAATCTCTGCAGCAGGAAATCAGCTGTCAGCTGGTGCCGCCTTGTCAAGCATGGGGAAGGTCAGTGGACTAGAGGGGACACAGGAAAACAGCAGCCCCTTGGGATCAAGCATGGCATTGCCAACAGACTCTCAGCTCCCAAACAAATGCACAGGGGACTGTGGCTTGGCCAGTGGCCTGCTGTTCTTGGAGGTCAAATGCTCTCAGCACAGGAGTATCTAAAGCCATGGGAATCAGTTCCCTTCAAAGGGAACGTTTCCAAAAAAACACACACGGTAGCTGCGTCTGCAACACAAGGGGCAGGAATCCGCGGGCTTTGGGAAGCCTGCTGGCATGATCAGGGCAGACGGCGCAGGAGAAAGCTGTGCAGCCAGCTCTCCCTGCCCTGCAAGTCCCTCTCTGCAGGCCAGGACTTCTCCCTCTTGGGAAGCTGCAGGTGCCTGTTGGTGGCTTTGACCAGACAAGGAGTGTTCCCTCTGTCCTCAGACCCCGAGACCGTCAGCTAGGCTCTCAGGACTCCCCGCTTCACCTGAACGCAGAGCTTCTCTCCCTGGCTCGGGCTGCCGTGTGTGGGCAGGCTCACTCGTCTTTATTTCCTGGCTGTTATGTCCCCACAGCAGACACTGAAGGTCCTACCCCAGCACTGGGGCCTCGTATGGAAATCGGGTCTTTGCAGATGTCAAGCTAAGATGAGGTCACAGGGTGGGTGGCCCTAATCCAAGGTGACTGTGTCCTTGTAGAAGGGGAAGCCTGGACACAGACACACGGGGACAGTGGTCCCCCAGGGATGCTGGGGAGGCTGGGACAGACTCTGAGTCTTGGGAATAACAACCCTGCTGGCCCTGATGGCCACCCTCACCCTCTAGGCTGGAGAGGCAGCACACTTCTGCCACTGAGCACCAGCCCACGGCACTTTGTTGTGGTGCCCAGGACGTGAACGTGCCGGCTTTGTCCCAGAGAGGAGAAGGGCTGGTCCTGTTCATCTGGAGCTGTGAGGAGCTGGGACTGGCTCCCCAAGGTGGGCACAAATCTAGCCCCTGATGTCCCCGGTCTGTGCAGATCCCACCTCCTCCTGGAGGGAAGGGATGGGCCTCATCACAGGGCCCTGGTGGCTCTTGCCAGGCTCCTCCCTTTCCAGGGGACCTGGTCCTGTCCGGAGGGAGGTGGCGTTGCAGAGGGCTCTTTGGCCCTGCAGGGGCCTTTGGTGGCCACCAGATCACGTCCATCCTCTTTCCTCCAGCACCCCATCTTCCTGCGGGGCCCCGGGTGCGTGTTTGTGATCTGAGGTCTCCCCATCTGGACGAGCTCCCGAGGGCAGCGCCTGCAGTCCCTGGCCCATGGCGAGGCAGTGCCTAGCAGCACCACTGGGGTGCTCAGCGCCAGCCAGCAGCAGAGGCAGGGCCCAGGATGGGCCGCTGAGCAGCTGGTGGTAGAGCACCCCGTCTGGCCACTGGCATTATGAAACAAGTGAGTGCAAGTCGTTGAACAGGAGGGAGGCTGACACCAGGCTACGCAGACATTAAGGCAGCAGGACTCTATTACTGAGGGTGGCGAACTTTCCGGAAAAGGCTGATGGTGAATGTGTTCAGCTTTGCCAGTTATGTGGTGTCTCTTACAACTACTGGACTTTGGCAGCCGTGGGTAACAAGTGGGCATGGCTGTGTGCCAATGAAACTTTATTTATAAAGACAGGTGGGGGTCATATTTGTCCTGCAGGTCAGAGTCTCCTGATGTGTGATGATGCTTCAGATGGGGCCACAGCTACACTCAGAGGAAAGCAGCTTCAGATGCTCTTGTTTTAAAAATAATATTTAAGCCAGGGACAGTGGCGCACACCTGTAATCCCAGCACTTAGGGAGGCTGAGACAGGAGGATTGCGAGTTCAAAGCCAGCCTCAGCAACGGAGAGGTGCTAAGCAACTCAGTGAGACCCTGTCTCTACATAAAACACAAAATAGGGCTGGGGACGTGGCTCAGGGGTCGAGTGCCCCTGAATTCAATCCTCGGTACCAAAAAAAACCCAAAAAGCAAAAACCAAAAAGAATATTTAGGGGCTGGGGTTTTGGCTCAGTGGTAGAGCGCCCACCTAGCATGTGTGAGGCATGGGGTTTCATCCTCAGCACCACATAAAAATAAACAAATAAAGGTATTGTGTCCATCTACAACTAAAAAAAATTTCTTTTTTTAGTTGTAGATGGACACAAATATCTTTATTTTATTTATTTATTTTTATGTGGTGCTGAGGATCGAACCCAGTGCCTCACACATGCAAAGCAAGCGCTCTACCACTGAGCTACAATCTCAGCCCTAAAAAATATTTCTTAAAAAAAGAATATTTAAAAAACAAATTGACTTAAACATTCAACACTAGAAAGTAGAAAACCAACAAAATAAAGCAGAAGCGGGGGGAAAATGAATAAAGGGAAAAGCAGAAAATAATGAATTAGCAAACAACCCTAGAATCAGCAAATGACCTCAAGTGAGAGCCTTTTATTTTTTCATTTTATAAAATAAAATGTTCTTAATTCCTATTTGCATTTAAAAGACTTGCAAAAGTTATAGTAACTGTGAAGGCACAGAACTTTGTTCATTCTCTCAGTGAGGAGCATAGCAGGTGCCTCTAATTTCTTTGAAACTGCAATAATCCAAGCCGGGCACGGAGGCCATGCTTGTGATCCCAGCTGCTGGAAGGCCTGAGACAGGAGGATCACAAGTTAGAGGCCAGCCTCAGCAACTTAGCAAGGCCCTATGTCAAAATTAAAAAGCAAAGGGCTGGGGTGTTGCTCAGTGGTGGAGCTCCCCTGGGTTAAGCCCCTCTACAGCAACAGCAGCAGCTGAGCGCAAGGATCCTGCGAACATTTAAATTCCAGACAAATCCATAGCGAAGTCCATAATGTTAAACTCATAAACACGAGACGTTCGGGAGCCCTCAGTCAAGGTGTCACAGAGGGCTTGGTCTTTGGAGAACTAACACCAAGAAAGACTCTGCTCCAAGGCTGCTCCCGGGTTCTGTCCAGGTGGATTTCTCGGTCCACCGTGGTGCCTGTCTGTCTGTCTGGGGGCCTTGGTGCTGGGACAGGGAGGACAGAGGCTCGGGCAGCTCCAGGGCCTGGACGCCGGCTGCCAGGGTCTGAAGCCGGCCCTTCTACTTGGTGCCCCTGACTCATCCTCGACGAGGCTCAGTTTTCTCATCTGCAAAGCAGAGGTGACGACATTGGCAGCTGAGGTGGGTAGCTGTGAGGAGACGGGCTAACGCACGGTCCTCTGCCAATCGCTCGGGAGAGTCCAACCGTGGCTGACCAGCTTCCTCGATGCCCGCCGTCTTGCCAGAGCCTGCTTTCACCCAACAGTTATCCTTCAACCCATCTTTCTGAGCACCCAGGGCCCCTCGGGCAGCTGTGGGACTTGCTGTGGTCTCTCTGCCGCGCCTCCCGTGGCTCGTGGCCCCTGGTAGGGCCCAGTTCCCCTGAGTCATTCAGAAGCCTCTTTTTCTCTGACAGTAAAACTGAAATGTGCCCAGCTCAGTGGGACACACGGTGCCCGCGATCCCCCCAGAAGCATCACTGAAGAGCCTCCCTCGGGAGCAGAAGGTGGGCTGGGAGCAGCAGAGGACCCCAGGCCTCCCCTGGGCGGAGGCTGCCCCTCCCGCAGAACTTAGTGAGCTCAGAGGTTTCTCAGTCTCTGCTCGGCCTCCGCCTATGACATTTACAAGGCAGTTTATTTAACATAAAAAAAAAGGCCGTATAAATTTTTGTTCAAGAAAATGCTGCTTGAGATCTCTTTGATATTTTCCTCCAGGGTCAGCAGGCTCACGTCTCACCAGCAATCTTCTTCTAGGGCACAGGTTAATTTAAATTATGGAAGCAACTGCTTGTTTTGAAGGGAAAAAAATCTCTCCTCTGTCACTTCCCTTTGTCTCCCAGAAAGCAATGATCAGTTAAGAAAACAAGTCCAGCCTTCTCTTGTTCCCTGAAATGATGACGATCGGGGCAAGTTGTGGCTTTCCTGGACAAGGAGGAGGCCGGCATTTGTATCTGAAAGCAGGATTTCCAGATGATTCCATAAGGTTGAAATGCTGTGGCAGGAGGTGGCTCCTAGGACAGAAGCTGGTGTTGTGTCTATAGGTGGGACACATCCTCAGATTGGCCACGCGCCCTGGGGTTCACGTCTAAGGGCCTGAGGCACCGAGCTGGGGGCTGTTGCAGGTAGAGCAGGCAGGTCGTGGTGCTGGAAGGACCTCTGTTAGGGCCTCAGGCTGGAGCTGGTGGCTGGGTCCTCTGTGCTGCCCAGCCCTGATGCATGGGAGCCAGAGGGAGGTGTTCCGGGGAAGGGTGGGCCCTGCTCCCTCCTGGGAAGGCTGCTGCCTTGATGTGCCCAGCAGGTGCCAGAGATCCAGTCTTGCCTCTTGGGAGAGAGACCTGGCCGCTGGGCCGACCAGTCGAGTGTGGGTTCCAGTGGCTCCTGCATGCACTTGCCCCATGGGGGACAGCTGGCTCCCTCCTCAGCTCAGAGTGGGGCCCCGAGGCCTCTTCCCACCCAGCTAGGACCACATTCCTGCAGCCCTTGGCCCTGCTCTGGCCCTCGAGAGGGAGCGGGAGGGACGTGTGGCTGGAGGCTGAAGACCCAGGGACCCAGGAGCGGAGCCAGCAGGGAGAGCAGGGGCCGAGTGACTGACAGAGAGGGGCGCCACTCTGTCCAGCAGCTCCTGCCCAGCCCCACCTCCTGAGAGGGGTCCTCGAAGGTTCTCGCTGTAGCTGTCGGACGGTGATTCCGACAGGGCGTGCGCGTCCACGCGGGGTCTCTGCTCGGAGCTCCGAGGCTGAAGATCCCTCTGCCTCCAGGACCTGCCGTCACTGCCGTCAGGTGTGAGTGTGTGTGTGACCTCCGTCGGTGCCAGCAAAGCACCTCAGAGCGAAACCTGGGGGACGAGGTGGGAGCAGAGAGGAAGAACTCACCGGTGTCCTCGGGGCACCCGGCCGCTCACCCTACAGTGTCAGTGCTCAGGTGAAACGTGAGGTGTCCTTCAGTGTTTTTCCTCCCCTTTTCCTTTCTCTTTAAACACTTGGGAGTGCAAACAGAGCTCCCGAGTGATTCAGTAATTGAAAAGAGCTTTAATGAACCCACCCAGTCAGGCAAGGAAGAGCAAGACGCACGGACTTCGCTTCAGGTTCCCATTGGTTACGAGACTTTCCATTAAGAAAAATGCTCAAGAAGTGGCTTAACGATGAAAAGGGTGTAGTGATCAGGAGAGCATCAGGCATGGTGTGATCCAGCCACACGCTCTCAAGCAGAAGCTCACTTCCGGTCCCCTCCCCTCTGCTCTCCTTGGCCACAGCAGCCTCAGTGTCCCTGGGCTCTGACTGTGTAACCCCAGTAGGACAGGCCTGCTGTGCTCAGTCTAAAGTCCACTGTGGGCTGGCGTGGGTCCTGCGCCCACCCTGCACTGTGACCAAGCACAGCTGAGGGTGGAGTGTGCCGATTGGCTCCCCAGCGCATGTCGGGTGGGGCTGGAGAAGACAGCCATCCCCGGGCGCAGGGTGCTGGCACGGGATTTCAGCCCTGCCCACGTGGCTGCATGGTCTCCATGCTCTCCGCACACCCGGGCTCGCCTGGGGCTCCTGGCTGGCTGGGACTTGCCGACTCTGAAGTGACTCCAGTTAGGCCTTGGTCCTGAGGTTTCCTCCCTAATGCCTGCATGACAGTCAGGTGTGGGTCCAGGAGATCCCCACGGAGATCGGTCCCCCTCACCCTGCGCACCCCGGGCCGGGCCTGACCGTGCTGGTCCACACAGAGATTAATTTGCTCCTTGAAGTGCAACTCTTTTAATCTTCCCACCATATTTGCATCGATTCTTTTTAATGGTTGATCTTCTTGGACTGGCTGATGAATCGGGCCCTGCTGGACTCTCAGTGGATGTGTGGCTCAGGGCTGACCCCGCGTGCTCCTAACCGCAGTCACACAGCTGCCCTGATGGACTGAAGCCCAGAGGCCCCTGAGCCTCACCTGTCTGAGACCACAGTGCGGGAAGGCCCGTCCTCCACCACCTCTGTCTTCCAGTCTCGTGAAGGGTCTTAGTGGGAGGGTGGGGTTGTCCTTATCTAACCTGAGCTTCCATGTCCTTCCCCTTTTCTTACTGAACCAGGTCTGGCTTCTGTCTGTGAGAGGTGGAGTCCTAGTGTCCACCAGGGCTGTATGGGAGACCCTGCCTCAGGGCCTTTGCACTTGCTGGGCCAGCTGCTGGGACTTGCCCTCCCTCCCTTGTCTGTCTGTTTGGCCAGCCCCTCTGCACTCTAACCTGCTCCAGGACACCTCCTCGGTGAGGTCTTCCCTGGCCTCACTACCTAACCAGCTGTCCCCCCACCCAGGACCCACTCGCGGCTCCCTGTTTTCTCCTTCCCCTCTCCGTGTTTGTCCTGAGCTAAGGCCGTCCTGCACTGCTGTATTTGCTGTCTTGGTCCTTCCCGTGCGCCGTGTGCTCCCCGCCACTCACCCCGTCTCCCGTATGGTTCAGGAGATTTGAGGTTTGAGGGGAAGGGCAGCAGGGTGCTCTGCTCTGGGAAGTGTCACCTGACCAGCTTTATTTCCTTCCATGTGGATGGGACTCAGTTTCCTCATCTGTGAACTGGGGCCGTGCTGAAGGGAGGCAGCAACTGTGGAGACCAGCCTCCTTCTTCCCCATCAGACAGGTCCCTGGAAGGCTGCTCATCTGCAGCCGCCCTGTGGGCGTTCCCTGGGGCCCGTCCCCACCTGCCTGTGCTCCACGGGACACTCAGGGGTGCTGGCCAGCAGGGGCCCAGCCAGGGAGCCACGGGACTGCTTCACCTGCTCACGTGAGGCTGCTCCTCCCCTGGCTCACTGTCCCCCCAGGACGCAAGGCTGGCACAGGGTGGCCATTGAAGGGCTCGTCGCATTCAGGGCTGTCCATCCATGGGCAGGACCCCCAAGGAAGCCATTCGGGTGGAGCCCTGCTGACCCCTGGGGACCTGGAATTTTAGAAGTTCGGTCCAAAACCCTCAACCCGAGGGCTGGGGCCAGGTGGGGCACACATTCCTACAGACAAACCAGGCCTGAGAAAAACTCGGAGAGGAGACTCAGGAGGAAGGCTGGTGGGCCCTCGCCCCAGGGAGCGGCCCCTGAAGAGCCAGGCAGGGCTCCTGCGCTGCGCTGGGACAGGGCTGTGTTCTGGTCCCCTGGGCAGTGCCGGCTGGCCTCACGCTGCTGTGTCTGGTTGGGTGGGCTTAGGGCAGCACCCCCAGCGGTGCCCAGCACTTGGCGGAAGGCACAGCAGTGTCAGTCGATGCCCGTGGTCGTGGTAACGCAGCTGCTCTCCCCACTGGGCCGCCGGCCTCTCGGGATGAGCTGGGAGGGCACTTCCTCCTCTTCTCAGCTTGTGTCCCTATTCTCAGCCCGTCCCCAAGCCCCCACCCCAGTGCCCAGCTCCTGGGACCCCAGGGTAGGAGCCACACACGCAGTGGCCAGGAGCACAACCTCAGTTCCGGAGGCCTGGGCTCGATCGGGCCCTGCCCTTTGCAGGTTGGTGAGCTTATCCAGGTGGTTGCTGGGCTGCCTGGGTGACCCGTCGGTCCCCGGGTGCTGCTTGGGCAAGTCCCGGCTGAGTGCCAGTGGGGCCAGCACTGAGGGGTGGGTGTCCTGGGTGGGGAGGCCATTGCTGTCCACTGTGGGTCTGAGGCCCCGAGTGGTGTAGCACTTCCTGCACGGGGGGCCTGGCCCAGGAGGACTGCTACTTTCTGGAGTGCTCACGGCCGCCTCTTCACATGGCCACCCTGGGACCCACGTCAGCCCCAGTGATTCCCAGGCACCAGCAAGGGGCGCGGCCGCAGAGCCGAGAAGGGGAGGGCCGGGCCTCCTGCATGGCCGCTGCGGCCCATGGACCTCCCCTGCCGTGGGCAGCTCAGGGGCTAGTTACTTAGCTCTCTCTCAGACACGGGCTGCGAGGGCTGCGGGGTGACCGGCTGCGTCTGCCTGACTGTGGTTCCGCGGCTTGAGGCTTTCCACGCGCTGCTTCCACAGGCCCCGCAGCAGAGCAGGTGTTTCTCGGGCTTGGAAAGGGAACGAGTGTCTTCTGGGAACGCGGGCAGTGGGTGATCACTCTTCTGCTTGAGCCACACGGATCGGCGGGTGCTCCCCAGGGAGCAGAGGGGAAGGCCCTCGTCCTGCAGCGAGGCCACCAGTCAAACCCCAGCCCCCGCCCTCTGAGCCCAGGGTCCCCGCGGCAGCCCAGCCTCTGCACCCAGTCCCGGCACTTGGGATGTGCACAGAGCCGCCCGTGCCTGCCCCAGGGCTCTGCCGGGAGTCAGTGGGCACTGCGGGCTGGCTGCTCAGGGCACGGCCTAGGACAGGGGGCTGCTTTCTACTGAAGCCATCGCTGCTCACGTGGGCGCCGCAGCCCTCAAGCTCCTGCAGTGCCTGTTCTGGAAAGCAGCCCCCCACACTGAGCCTGCGGGGCAGGAAGCCCTGGGGCTGGAGAAGCTTCACCCGGGGAAGCGCACACTCATTCCAGGCTCCCCTGAGGGTGAATGTCCGGGAGATGATCCCCCAGGGGCCTGCTGAGCGGGAGAGCTGCTGAGTGAGATGCAGGGTGTTGTCTCTGGGTGGCTGCGCCCGGCGCGTCCCTGGCCTCCCCTCTGCTCCTGGAGCTCTCCTTTGTGCAGTGGGTGGCTGCCCAGGTGGGCCTTTCATGTCTCCCTCGGTGCCAGCGGGTGAAGCAGGACTCCGTGGGTTGATGTGTGTGGCGGCTCGTGACGTCTTCAGGACAGTGGACGCCTGAGCGTGGAGGTCACAGCCGACGGACTAACCTGCTGGATCGCTGGCAGGGCTCATCAGGCGGCCCGGAAAGGCTCCCTTCTGTGCTGGAACTTCCGGAGCCTTCCAAGGGCCGTAGTTCTTTGGAGTAATTTGATCAACTTGCTTCTCTGGAGGACGGAGCAGCCTGGCTACTCCTCAGGGAGGTTTTTATCTTGGTCTCACTGTTCACTTGGTGATGCTCAGTCGTTCTCGGCCAAGCAGAAACTCCAGAGATGAAACCTCCTGGTCCACAGGCCCTGAGTGCAGCCCCGAGCCAGGTGGTCCCCGGTTTGGGGATCGGCAGCCAACAGTATGGGGGGACCCTCCCCACAGTGTGTTCTCTGGACTCACCACCAGAGCCCCGCAGGAGGAGGCCACCAGCCAGGGATGCTGGAGATACTGCTGCGCACAAGAGAACAGCAGATACACGGCCGAGATACATTTGGTCAGTTTTTTAAAAATTTATAAAGACTTTTGTTGAAGTGCAATTTTAGTTTTAAAACTCCTGTTAGGAGTACAGAGTTCCCACAAGCTACCACCTCAGCTGCCCTGGTGAGCAGGGAGCATGCGTCACACTGAGGACGGGGCTCATGCTTGGTCATGTCTATGGGGTGCAGCAGCCCCCAGGCCATGCGGTCCACGTCCACAGGGCTTGGCAGATGTGTCTGCCCTGTGATAGGACTCAGGCTTGCCGGCCACCCTGGGCGCCCTGGCGCTGCCCCTCCCTCCGTCCACCTCCTGGCAGCCCTGGCAACCTCTCGTCCTCACTGTCTTTCCCAGAATGTCCAGCGGTGGCCTGACAGGGGGCGTCCTCAGATCCACTGCTCTCATGCAGCAGTGGGCATTTACGATTCCCGTGTCTCTGTGGGTTGGTGGCTCGTGTGTGCGTGTGTGTAGCTCACATGCATGTAG
>PVHX01010643.1:0-68869 GCA_004024805.1 Geosciurus inauris | reverse complement strand
TTTGTGGTACTGGGGATTGAACTCAGGACTCAACCACTGAGCCACATCCCCAGCCCTATTTTGTGTTTTATGTAGAGACAGGGTCTCACTGAGTTGCTTAGCGCCTCGCCATTGCTGAGGCTGGCTTTGAACTTGCGATTCTCCTGTCTCAGCCTCCCTAAGTGCTGGGATTACAGGCTTGAGCCACCGCGCCCGGCTAAAACACCACTATTTAAAAATCAAAGACTTTGATATCAATATAGAATTGAACACTACTAAAATAATATATTGAGTTTTAGCATATAAAGATTGGCATACTTGAAATTCACTGAGGTCCTGAATTTAGTATTCTGCTAAAAAGTCACTGTGTACAACACTGCTATATTCCTACTAAATATATACACATAAGTAGCTGGAATTCCCGCAATTTCAAATAAAATGTCAAATGTTCATTTATTGCTATGTCAAAATTAATGTTCGTCAAATTGTTATGTTTTTCTTTTTTTTTAAAGTTATTTTGTTCTTACATGCTTTTTATGTTATTTCAAACTTTCCTGTTCTTTTACTTCTCTCCCTTATAATTATTGTCACTCCCTAAGAGAGTGGAAAATCGAAAGTGTCTGAGAACTAGTGCTACAAGGGAAAAAAGATCCAGACTTCTCTCTATTTTTCCTATACCTCCTGTAAGAAAGAAATTCAGTCCTGACACGGGACTAAACAAGTTCAAGGACATTCCTTAAAGAATAGAAAATACATGATTTTTCTCTCTTCCTTAAGATTTATTTTCTTAAAAGTTTCTTGTGCTGAGGGGGCTGGGGTTATGGCGCAGTGGTAGCGTGCTCGCCTAGCACGCGTGAGGCACTGGGTTCGATCCTCAGTACCACATAAAAAATAAAAAGATATTCTGTCCACCTACAACTAAAAAATAAATATTAAAAAAAAAAGTTTCTTGTGCTGAAACTGAGACGTCCTAGTCTCCTAACAAATAAAAAGTAAACAAAAACAAAAATGAGACCAAGAGGAATGTGCAACACTATGTAATCCAGTTCAAGCAAAAGGAAACTTCTCAGTTCCACATCATCTAATTCAGTATACTGAGGCTACATAAAAATTAGAGCAGATGTCATGGCAAATAATAAAATATTCCTATGGCTTCATCTTCTCTGTGTATATTTTCAGCAAGATGAATTCAATAGATGGTAGAGGGTTAGTGAGCCAAACCTCAAATTTAATATTCAATTATCCTCAGTCTTGACTTATCTCTCTCATTCACTCAACAAATGATTATTTGGTACATACAATGTGCTTGACACTACAGTAGGCACTGGAGATGTAAGATAAACCTTACAGAAATGGATCTTGTCCTTATGGAGCTTACTTGCTGAGGTGACATAATTTAACAAGTAGATTCAATAAATAAACAAAATTTAATAAATATATATTTTGTCATGGACTATTATAAGTACAAGAAAAAAAAATAGGGAGCTATGACCATCTTTTTCCCTATTCATAACACCAACCTAGAAACAGGATCAGGTTTCTAATACTAAACAACAAAATTCTGTAATAAAAAAGATTCAAAATTCAAATAACTTACAGCTTCTCTGCCAATGAGTGGATAAAAAGGAGTACCAAAAAGTTTCCTTCCATTAATAAATGCCTTCATGATGAAATTGGTCACTATTGAAAAAAGAAGAGAATAATAAAGATACAGACATTAATGTGTCAGAGCTTTAAGAGCAGATAATCTCATTTCACACTTACTTTTTCTAGAAACTCCAGCACCAAGATTATGATTCAAGTCAAAAGGATCTAAAAAGAAATATTTGTAATTAATGAATTATATTCATTGTAACATAAAAATACTTTGGCTAGAACTACAGTCTAATATTACATATTTTCAGACTGTCCAAGTTAGCAAATTATTCTTTTAAAATTATACATTAAGGGGGTTGGGGCTGTAGCTCAGTGGTAGAGCACTTGCCTAGCATGCATGAGGCACTGGGGTCAAGCCTCAGCACCACATATAAATAATAAATGAATAAAATAAAAACCCATCAACAACTAAAAAAAAAAATTTAAATAAATAAATAAATAAAATTATACATTAAGGGATGTAACTGATAAATATTAAGAGGAAGAATCTTTCAAATCCTAATGTGGTTCAGTTTTCTCCTTAATTTCCTTGGCCAAATTTTTGCTTTGTTATTGAATTAAAATCAACATAAATTATTACCTTCAATCGCAATACATTTAGATGTCCACTGCTTTTCGAAAGTTGTCAATAGCTTCTTCTGCCGAATGCTAATTACATATTCCTTGAAATCAAATTCTTCGGTATAGAAGCGAAGAAGTCCCAGCCAAAGCTCTCCTAATGATTCTGTGTTCTTTCCAAGTGAAGGTAAACGCTTTTTCTACAGATAAGGAGAAGGAGGGGATGATAAAGAAGGCGATAAGAAAAATATCTGTATTATCCAAAATATGAACAGAAAATCCAAGTAATACTATTGAATTAAATTATGCAAATCCTAACATGTGTATCTATAAGCATTTTATACTATAGACTATGAAAAAATTACCAGTTCTTCTGTTTTATCGAAGAAAAAAGCATTCCATCCATCAACCATTCTCTGTGGAATCTGTTTTCCATCAAAGATCTACACAAAAAATTAATTTTATTATTAGATTTCAAGTTCTCCTACCTAAAAGCCTACAAATCCTCACATCATTTTATAATTTACCTATGGAAAACATACTGAAATATCTTTCCAAAGGTAACAAAGCCAGGATGGTATAATTTCATACCAAGTAATTAATTAGATGTATCTATAAAAACCAAAGCTGAGAAAGGACACTGTAAGAGCATCACACTCCCTGAATGACACATTTATGTTTTTTGATGTTTTCTATTTAGCCAATCAAAACACACCCAACCCAAGATTAATGAAGCAAAACCATAGAAAAGAAAACGCAGTTTCAGTAAAGGATATAAAATAGATAATACTGATTGATTACACACCCAAAGGAAATCAAAAGAATTTTTAAAGTTTTGAGACCTATATTCTTTAATCAGTTATCTAAAAAGCACTTGGATGCTGGTTTTGTTTAATGGAAAATAAAGTAGCTTTCCCTGACAGCTTTGTAAAGATTATAAATCCCTATTATTCGTCATAAATAATAATTCACTGTCCTTGCAAAGGAGGAGGGGGAAAAGAAATGCTATTTTATAAGAACAAAAGTATTCAATAAGATGATTTTATAGATACAACTAACCTCTACAAGTCATTTTAAGACTTTTTCCACTTGAAAGAGGTTTAAAGAAAGATTCAATAAATTAAAAAAGAATAATAGGTTCAGAGTCAGCAAACATCTTTTCAAGTCTCAGGCCTGCAAAATGGTGATTCTGGGGGCTGGGGTTATGGCGCAGTGGTAAGCGTGCTCACCTAGCATGCATGAGGCACTGGGTTCGATTCTCAGCACCACATAAAAATAAAATAAAGATATTCTGTCCACCTACAACTAAAAAATAAATATTTTTAAAAAATGGTGATTCTGATCAAGATAATCATCTTAGTAAGTCTTCAGTTTTCTCAGTGAAAACAAGAGATTACATTTATTAGGTCAGTTGTTTAAGATTTTTATTTTTCTTTTACACTATATAACTGTTTTCTAAAATGGAACTTTCTTGAGAGCTTAAAAAGGTCATGTAAATAAAAGTAGAAGTTTTTAACAGAATGCTGAATGAGCTGGGCATGGTGGCACAAGTCTGTAATCCCAGCACTTAGGAAGGCTGAGACAGGAGAATCGCGAGTTCAAAGCCAGCCTCAGCACCAGTGAGGCTGCTAAGCAACTCAGTGAGGCCCTGTCTCTACATAAAACACAAAATAGAGTTGGGGATGTGGCTCAGTGGTCGAGTTCCCCTGAGTTCAATCCCCGGTACCAAAAAAAAAAAAATACAATGTTGAATGAAGAAAACACCACAACTTTTCTTTATTCCATTCCTCACTCCCCACCAACATAATAATGGGTTCCAAAAGACAGTTAAACCAGAAGACAGTTAAAAACCACTAGATAAGATAGTGGTTTCATTTTCATTTCTGATGACATGATTTATAAAATTAACTACATATCTGGCCCCTCCAATTTCTTTTTGTGGTTTAAGCTCTTGGTAGTCAAGGAGTATAGCTTATCTCTTGGAGATCAAATCACTCCTAAACCAAAGCTTCCCATACATAGAATACGTTTGTTTACTGAATATTATTTACTATGTATGTTACATAAAGATCAAGTTTCCATGGACTTAAGCTAGTAAGTTGTTTTTTATATTTGTAGATAATGATATTTGCCAAAAATTAGTATAAATTATGACATTTCATAAAACAGAAAATTGAGTTCCTGATAATCACAGATATGAATATCTAAAACAAAACACACGAGGTCTTGCCCTCAAAAAAGAAGTGAAGGTTTTAAGAGGCTGCAGTATAATATTTTAACCTTAAAGATTCAGATGCTATTATAGATATTCTGTGCTTTGTAAAACAGCTTTATTTGCCAGATGTTGAAGTAAAAGTTACCTCTTTAGACTTTGATTCTTTTAAAGAGAATTTTTACTTTTGAGTAGATAAAGTAAGACTTAAACCCAATAATGTTTGCTACTGACACATTAGAGTGGACCCATGGGCTTTGGAAAATGTTTGACAAATCACACATTCTGCCTCTTCTTTTGAACTCTGATATTTCACCACGTCTAACTCTATACTGTTTCATCTTCAATCCTCGGAAGCATTAATGCTGCTCTCTTTGTCTTGCTTGCTCGCTCTCTCAGTCATTCCCATCCAACCAGCACTCTCCTCCTTTTAAAATTCACCAAATAAGACCATCATATTTGTATAAGAACACTTTCACATTTACTTTCTTATCTTATTACAATATTTTAATATCTACTGTTATATTTAAGTTATAATTGTTTTTAATTATAAAAAACACAACATAAAATTTGCTATCATTTATACTAAGCACATTCACTGCTTTGCTACTACTACCACCATTCAATTACAAGGTTTACTTTATCTTGTAAAACTAAAAATTTTTAACTATTGAACTATAATCTCCCATTCCTCCTGCTCCCAGCCCCTTGCAACCACCATTCCACTTTCTGTCTCTATGAATTTGATTACTCTGGGTAGCTCATGTAAATGGAATCAAACAATATTGTCTTTTTGTGACTAGCTTATCTCACTTAGCTCAATGTCATCAAGGTTCATTGATTAAATTTTTATTTTTCAGTTGATACAGTTTAAGAAAACATAAAAATTCATACAATTAAATGAAAACAACTCCCAAATATCTTTTAGTATTAATTTTTATATGAAAATTTGCTTTTACTTATTAATTTTCTAGAATGAAAGTTTTCTGCTTAAAAAAGCTCCTTTTGACCTAAACAACCTTGCATTATTAATCATCAAAACACACTTTAAGTTAAGCATTAGTAATATCCAGTCACTTAAAAGTTAGATTCAAGTACAAATGGAGTACTTCATCAGATCATTAACTTCGTTAAACATATTCTTACCCTTAGAAAATGATCCAGGCCAATGACCTATAATACCTACATGATGCCAGAGCAAGGGGCAATGGGGTCCCATATGAATACCCAAAAAGGTCAGAAGCAAAAACCCATATATTGTTAGTCTATATAGTTTAGCTATAAAACTATAAACCAACTTTCTACAATTATAACAATTCTCTACAATCCTTGTCAGAGGAGAAAGGCAGAAGGGAATATTTCCTAACCCATTCTATGAGGCTAGCATTAACCTAATACCAAAACCAGAGGCAAGACATTACAAGAAAACTATAGACCAATATCCTTCATGAACAAAGATGCAAAATTCTCAACAAAACACTATCAAATTGAATCCAACAATATGTAAAGACAGACATACACCAATACCAAGTGAAATTTATCAAAAGTATATGAGGCTGGGACTGTGGTTGTGGCTCAGTGGCAGAGCACTTGCCTAGCAAGTGTGAGGCACTGGGTTCGATCCTCAGCATAATATAAACATAAATAATTAAAATAAAGGCATTGTGTCCATCTACAACTTAAAAAAATATTTTAAAAGAAAGTATATGAGACTGGCTCAACATTCAAAAATCAATTAATACAATCCCTCAGATTAACAGGTCAAAGAAGAAAAGTCACATGATCATATCAATAGATGCAGAAAAGGCATCTGATAAAATACAACACCCATTCACAATTAAAAAATAAAGCTAGGTACAGTAACACTCCTAGTAGTCCTAGCTATGTGGCAAGTTGAGGTGGGAGGATCACTTGAGCCCAAGGCTTAGTTCAAAATCAGTCTGGGCAACACAGTGAAATCCCATCTTGAAAAAATAATAATAAGGGCTGGGGTTGTAGCTCAGTGGTAGAGTGCTTGCCTCATACATATGAGGTGCTAGGTTCAATCCTTAGCACCACATAAAAATAAATAAGTTAAATAAAAGTATTGTGTCCATCTACAACTAAAAAAAAAGTTAAAAAATATATTATTTAAAAACTCTCAATAAACTAGAAATAGAGAGTCATGGTTTAGATGTGAAGTATCCTCCAAAAGCTCATGTGTAAAATAATGCAAGAAAGTTTAGAGGTGAACTAATTGGGTGATGAGCATCTTAATCTAATCAGTGAATTAATCCCTGTTTGGGATTAAATGGGTGGTACCTGGAGGCAGGCAGGGTGTGGCTGAAGAGGTAGATCATGGGGGAGGGCGTGACTTTGGGGTATATATTTTGCTCCTGATCAGGGAGGGCTCTCTGCTTCCTGTTGGGCATGTTCTGAGCTGCTTTCCTCTAACACACTTTTCTGCCACGATGTCCTCCTTTACCTCAGACCCTGAGAAATGGAGTCAGCCATCTCTAAACTCAGATCTCTGAAACCACGAGCTCCAAAATAAACTTTTCCTCCCCTAATTGTTCTTGTCAGGTCTTTTGGTCACAGAAGTGAAAAAGCCAACTAAAACAGAAGGGAATTTCTTCAGTTTGATTTTTTAAAAAAGTCTACAAAAAATTATTGCTAACATCATACTTAAGGATAAGGCAAGAAATTACCCTCTCACCTGCTCCTTTTCAGTATATGGAAAGTCCTAGATAACGCTAGTACTGGAAGTCCTAGGTAATGCAATTAAAAAAAAAAAAAAAAAGGAAATAAAAGAAATATATAGGGAAGGAAGAAATAAAGCTTTCTTTATTAACATATGACACAATCATTTATACAGAAAATCTGAATCAACAAAATAACTCCAGAACTAATAAGTAATTAAAGCAAGGTTGTAAGATACTGGTTAACATACAAAACTTAGTTGTTTCCTATATACAAGAAATTAAGGGCTGGGGTTGCAGCTCAGTGGTAGAGCACATGCCTAACATGTGTGAGGCACTGCATTTGATTCTCAGCACCACATATAAGTAAATAAATATAAAAGTTCATCACCAACTAAAAAAAAATTTTAAAAAAATAGAAATTAAAAGCTGGAAACAAAGTGAAATCTGAAATAGAAAATGCAGTACTTTGCACCCCCAAAATTAAACACTTACATATAAACAAAACAAAATATGTACAAGATCTACATGAGAAAAACTACAAAACTCTGAGTAACAAAACTGAAGAATTAAATAAATGGAGAGTTGTTCCACGTTCATGGAAGGATGTCATTGTCATTGTCAATTCAAATCAATATCCCAGCAAGTTATTTCATAGATATCAACAAACTGATTCTAAATTTTAAAGAAAGCAGCAAAAGACCCAGAATAGCCAACACAATATTAAGGGGAAGAATAAAGCTGGAGGACTGACACATCTCAACTTCAAGACATATAAAGCTATGGCAATCCAGAATTTGGTACTTGTAAAAGAACAAATACTCAATGGAACAAAATAGCTCAAAAATAGACCCACATAAATGTAATTGACAAGCTGGGCATGGTGGCTCAAGCCTGTAATCCCAGCACTTAGGGAGGCTGAGACAGGAGAATCGTGAGTTCAAAGCCAGCCTCAGCAACAGTGAGGTGCTAAGCAACTCAGTGAGACCCTGTCTCTACATAAAACACAAAATCGGGCTGGGGATGTGGCTCAGTGGTCAAGTACCTGAGTTCAAGCCCCACTACCCCCCCGCCCAAAAAAAGATAAATGTAATTGACAGACATTTGACAAAGGAGCAAAGGCAGTACAATGGAGAAAATGATGTTGAAACAACAATACAGCTTAACAAATGGTGTTGAAATAACTGAATATGCAAATGCAAAACAGATCCAAATACCCTTCACAAAAATTCACTCAAAATGGACCACAGTCCTCAATGTAAAACGCAAAAACATTAAACTCATAAAAGACAATGTAGGAGAAACTCCAGAGGAGCTTGAGTACAGAAGTCCTTTTTTGGATACAACACTAAAGGTATGATTCATGAAAGAAACAATGGACATGCTGGACTTCATTAAAAGTAAAAATATTCTGCTCTGCAAAAATGTCAAGAGAATGAGTAGATAAAACAGGGAGAAAATATTTGCGGAAGACACAGCTAAGAGAGAACTATTATCCAAAATACATGAAGAATTCTTAAACTCAACAGAAAGAAAACGAACTTTTAAAACATAGACCCAAGACTTTAACATATACTTCAATAAAGATAAAAGACAGCAAATAAGCATATGAAAGGTATACAACATCAGATATCATCAGGAAAATGCAAATTCAAACAACAATGAAATACTACCATATGCCTAGTAGAATGGCTAAAGTCCAGGACACTGACAACAATAAATACTAGTGAGGATGTGGAACAATAGGAATTCTAACTCATTGCTGGTAGGAATGCAAAATGGTATAACCACTTGCAAAGACACTATCGCAGTTTCTTACAAAACTAAGCAGCATACATATGAACCAACAATCCTGCTCCTTGGTATTTACACAGAATGCTTGAAAACTACATGCACACAAAAACCTGCATATGGACCTTTATAGAAGCTTTATTCATAATTACTGAACCTTGAAACAACTAAGATGTCCTTCAGTAAGTGAATGCAGAAAGCAACTGGTGTATACAGTTATAATGGAATGTTATTCACTAAAAAGAAATGAGCTCTCTAGCCATGAGAAGAAATGAAGGAATCTTAAATACATATTATGGAGTGATATAATTTGAATATGCACAATATTCACAAAAGTCCATGTGTTAAAAACTTAGTCAAGTCACCAGGGTGATGCTATCAAGAGGTGCTGTGAACCTTTAGGAGGTAAGGCCTTATGGAAGGTCCTCAGGTCACTGGGAGAAGGTCCTCAAAGAGAACTGTGGGGCCCCAATCTCTCAGTCTGTCTCTGCTTCCAGGCTCATGATGTAAGTAGTTGGCTCCATCACTCTCACCTACCATGATGTGCTGCTTTCACTGGAGGCCCAATGAAACAGGGCCACCTGATCTTGGACTGGAACCTCCAGAAACATGAGTCAAAATAAACCTCTTCTCTTAGAAGTTAATTGCCTCAGATATTTCAGAAGTATTATAATAATGAGAAGCTAACTGATACACTAAATGAAAGAAGGCAATCTGAAAAGTTTATATACTACATGATTCCAACTCTATATGATATCCTAGAAAAGACAAAAGTAAGGCAATAGCAAAAAGATCAGTGATTGCCAAGAATTGGTGGGAGGAAGATGACTAGACAGTGCACAGATACTTTTTAAGGCAGAGAAAATACTTGGTTATACCTGTATGATATTATAGCGATGGATCATTATATATTTGTCCAAATCCTTAGCATATCCAACACCAAGAGTGAGTCCCAATGTAAGCTATGGACTTTACATGATGTGTCAGTGTCAGTTCACCAACTATCACAATGTACCACTCCAGTGGGGCTGATAGTAAGAGTGGCTATGTATTAAGAGTGGCTATGTATTTGTGCGGACAAGGGCTAAATGAGAAATTCCTGCATATTCCTCTCAACTTTGCTGGCATCTTAAAACTGCTCTACAAAAATAAAGACATTAAACACAAACCACCCAACAGCGATTCAGCCAGCAATTCTCTGCTAGGAAAATAATATTTAAAATGTTTATTTTGTTGTTGTTGTTTGTTTAAAAGAGGGAAAGAAATGCTGCTAAAAACACATACATTCATAAGAACTTTTTAAAATTTACTAAGGCCATCTGACATCTATCATATGACTTGCTACTTTGTGATTTTATTTTCTGCATGATTATCAGAAAAATAGTCTATGACTATATGAAATCAAAATATGTGATTTTTCCAAACAACTCTGATGCTTCTCTCCTACCTCAAAATAGTTATCCTTCTAAGAAATCAGAACTGCCACCTCTCTAATGCCTATAGGTCCATTGAGCCAAGAATCAGGAAGAACAGATAAATGATTAAGAACTCGTTTATGCCTATTTTCAGCAAGTATAATTTGGCTACAGAAAGTGACTCTATGTGTCATAAATTCTGAGCAAATATGAGTACAATCCAGTTCAATGTACAGTCTAATACTTAATGCAATTAATATGTCTTCAAAAGAGATGTGGACAATTTTCTTTGGGTTTTTTTCTTAACCAAAATTCACAAGATTGACTAAAGCATACAGAGGAATAAATCAGATTTCATAGTCAAGTATGAGGAAAGAAAACACTTTAGGGATAAACAACTATGAACTTGCATCTGAGAGACTATAATATATATGAGTTTATGGATGGCTACAAGAACTTCATAATAATCTATAGCAAGCTAAGACTGAAATTTTAAAAATGCTGCAAAAGATATTCATTTCATATTCTTTTAGTAGTCTATGTGATCCCATAATAAATTTTTCTAAAGCCTCACTGTTAATTATAGCATTAACTGAAGGAGAAAACAACCATGAAGAAAGGAACTGAGTAATGAACCAAGTAAATTCTGTGTAAAATCCATTGTTTTCACAAAAATACCTTTATAGTTTTCTTAAATACCTACTTCTTGTAGAACTGGGATAACAGGTGGCTTTCTCTGCTGCAGAAAGTACAGCACCATTAGGATATATGCATATGAAGATAAACTTCCCCTGGAAGCATCTCCAATGTCACAACGCTAAAATATATAAAGATTGAAAATACAACTTCAGAGTTTCATTCCATACAGAAGTATTGATGATTTTGAGACACTGTTTTTAAACTCACTGAACTAAAAACTGTCCAAAATTTCAGTTACAAACTGTTATAAAGGGTATAAATGGCAGGGAAACAGGTACTCTCATACATTATAGATGAGAGTGTAAATTAGTACAAACTTTATGAAAAATAATTTAGCAATATCAAAATAATGAAAGTATTTCTTTTGACTTAGCCATTCTAAGAATTTATCTTGCAAAATGCCCCAAAAAAGTATGAAATGACTAAATTTTTTATTGTAGTACTGTTATAATATGAAATAATTTCCAAGATCTATGAATCAAAGCAAAGAGTAGAACAATGTTTCAGTGTGCTTAGATCTAGAATAAACAGGAGGTAAGAAATCCATGTATTTGTTTGTACTGGTATAATATATTTTTGAAAGGATATAGAAGAAATTTTATAGAGGAAATTGCTGCCTCCAGTAATAAGTAATGGTTGGCTAGGAGATAGATGGAGAACGTTTTCTACTTTCCACTATAAACACCTTTATTTTATTTTATTTTATTTTGGGGGGGATTGAACGACCCAGGGGCACTTAACCCATGAGCCACGTCCCTAGCCCTTTTTGTTTATTTATTCATTTTATTTTGAGATGGGATCTCACTGAGTTACTGAGGGCCTCGCTATGTTGCTGAGGCTGACCCTGAACTTGTGATTCTCCTGCTTCTGCCTCCCGAGCTGCTATGACATAAACACCACATGTTTATGAATTCTGAACCACATGAATACATCAGCTATTCAAAATTGTTTTCATTTTAAAAAAAAATTTCTCCTACTGAGTGAAGAATTACCTTATAGATATAAGTTAAAGGAATGATTTCTCTGATGTGAACCACTTGGCTTCATTACCAAAGCTCCATGTAGCTATAACAAAACCATCATGCTGGAGTTATTTTGTGAGGTGATTCTGAAAAAGTAGCTTTATCAAATCTTGTATGTAGTATGTGCCAGCATGCTTTTCTTTTCTAAGACACTTTCAGTTCAGAAAGACATGTATAGGAATATCTAAACAAATATGCTCTCCTATTGAAAAGAGTGAGATTCATGAAATTAAAACCTAACAAAGTCATTTCCTACTAAAATTCTTCCACTAACACATTCAAAAAATTAACTATTTACTAAACAGCTACCATAAGGTAGGCACTATACCGAACTAGGAAAATAGATTCCTGTCTTCATGTAGTTTATACATTTAGCAAAAGAAAAACAATTCAGTGTTATAACAAGTGTTTCAACAGAAACATAAGATTTTATTTGTATTATTCTGTTTGTTTTCTTGGTCAGAAAAATTGTACATTACACCCAAATACCAGATTTCCTAACCCAGAGATTCTTTAAATAGAGTTTGCCAACTACCATGCCCAGGGTTAAAAATCATTACTGCACTGAGAAATTTTACTACAGAGAAAAGACTAGTGTGTTGTACATGGGAATAGAACACACATAAGAAAAAGTCTACTACATTACCCTAATAGGAATAACAAATTGAACACATTTATTTTAGAGTATCTTTTTTTTAAAAGTTCAGGTACTAACGGGGAGGCTGAGGAAGGAAATCACTTAAAGCCTAGGGTTCAAAGCAACACAGTAACACCCTATCTTTGGGGGGAATAAAAGCTGGATAAATAAAAACTGAGACAATATTTTTACAAGTTTAACATCAGTATGTTTCACTTTATCATGAGTATTACAACAAAGTACATCATTAACTTTTTCATAAATACCTTAGCAAACACTTTCATAGTATATCCCAAGTACTGTACTCGAGGATCAATAGCTGCATAAGTAGCTAGCATTCTTGTGTTATGTTGAGCCTGAAAAATAATTACATATTTGAAAGCATTTCTTAAACTTACAAGTAAAATAAAAAGATGTAATACACTTCAAACAGAATATATAAATGTAAATTTTAAAATACCCATTAACAAGTGAAATAAAAACTTACCTTCAATCTGAAGGCAACAGCAAAATTAATAAATATACTCTTTTCTTACAGTGCTCACATTTGAAATTTTTAAACATACAAGTATAATCAGTAACCTGTAAACTGAAAATAAAGTGTAACTATATCTGGCCTGTAAAAAGAAACTTACCAATGTATTATATAAACTGATATCACCTTCTAATCCACTTCGTCTGTGTTCAAATTTTACAATAGGCACTTTGGCAGTAGTTATAGGCAAAATGTTTCTTAAACCTGATTTAAAAAAAAAACTTAAGTAGGTTAAATGCTTTTCATAATACTATAGAGTATTTTGTTTTAAAGCAAAGATTTAAACTTTATACCTGGATGTCTCTTAAGAATTTTCGCCAAATTTTCAATTATTTCCTTACAATTTAATTTCTAAAAAACAAAACAAAAAAAAAAGTTTGATTCAATTTGGTCTTGTGCAAATTCTACTATCATCTAGGCATCACATACTAACATTTAAAATTTCTAGCCATAATGCATTATATATAACCTTGCTATTCAATGTATATGTGGTTCATGGACCCATAGCATCAGCATAATCTGGGAAAATAAAAGAAATGCAGGACCACAGGTTCCTCCCCCATCTACTGAACCATAATCTGCATTTTAACAAAATCCAAAAGTAATTCACATGCAGATTTACATATGACAGGCACAAAGATAGGAGAATAATATGACTTTAATATGTGAATCAATAACTAGAAATGGCTTTGGTAAGGGCAAAGCAACAGATTAACAACACAGGCTCTGAATTTAGATAAACCTGAATTAAAAAGTTGAACTAAATATTGACCAGCTGTATGACTGATCCTTAACCCCTCTCAGCATCACACTTCTACTCTATAAAATCAAGATAATGATAAACTGCTGCCCTAAAACTGTCGCTGGGAAGATTACATGAGACATGTTTGTAAAACATTCAGCAGCAAGCTTGACACAAACTGAGTACTTGAAAACTCTGAGCTATTTATTATGTTGATATGTTGATAAGCAAGGTAAGATAATCCTATAAGCAGCACCTATTTACACAAGGAAATTCTTATCTCTACAAATGTAAATGCACTGCTTTTTAAAAAAGAGAGTGCAGAGTTGATAAGGTAATAATCAAACTACAAGAAACACAGAGGAAAACAGGATTATAAAGTAACTGTATTAAACTGAAGGGTATAAACATCAATCTCAACAGTTATTATAAAATCACCCTAGCATGAAACTGTAGCCACTTCAATTTAATTTGGGTGTTTTCAAGGGAATTGTTAGTTACCAGTTCATGCACATTAAAGTGAACAAAAGAAGTAATTTTTCTCTTTATTATGCAAAGACAAATTATGATAAAATTTTAAAGTTTCAATGTCTCATCTGGAATAAAGTATTCTTTCTCATAGCTTCAATTTCTGTATGTGAATGGCAGATTTTACATAATATACAAGCCCTTAGTGATTAGAAGTCTGATTATTAAATTTTACATAAAATGTATCTATAACTCTTAATTTCTTCCTGGATAAAAATAATTTCCTATTCCTTCAGTTCTTACTCTTCAAAATGCAGATAGGCAGCATCTTTTCAAGTAGGTGGTAAAAAGTGAAAATTAAAGAAAACAAATTACTTAACATTTCAGTTTCTTTACAGAACAAGATAGATGTTAACACCATAATTAACTTCTAAGGCAAGAAATAAGGATCTACAAGGTATTACCACCACCTTTGCTCCAGGTTTAACAATGTAATAACTTTTACAATGTAATAGTCCTTTTGAAAGGACTATTTCAGAAATGCACAAGTACACTATTCTGCTGAATTCTTCTATCATGTAATAGAGTTAATACTGACAACACTAGATGCCAGAAGCTTGGCCTCACCCCAGCTTTGCAAGAAGTTCCTGATTTTGAAACAAATACCAACAGCTATGCTGGTAAAGGACATCTACAAGGATCCCTCCTTTTCTAACTCGTACTATAAAGTTATGGGATATTTCTTCCCTGCTCAGTCCATTCCTTTTTCCACCAGAGCCTAGATAATCTCACTCCTACTACCGGGGCCTGGTACACAAAGAAGGGAAGCCTAAAGACCCACTCTCACGGAGCTGGGATTGTAGCTCAGCAGTAGAGCGCTTGCCTCGCCTGCGTGAGGCCCTGGGTTCGATCCTCAGCACCACATACAAAGCAATAAAATAAAGACATTGTGTTCATCTACAAATAAAAAAAAAATCTAAAAAAAAAAGACCCACTCTCACTGTTGAGACTTCACTGGAGGAAGGTCTGGTACTCCTGGCATCTGAAAGGGGAACTCAGAAAGCTTTCAATTTCATAAAGTAGTGGTTAGGTTCTATGGTACCATTAGTATTATATTTCATCTACATTATGAGTTAAAAAAAATTAGAGAGGCAATGAAATACAATGGAAAGAGCATGAACTCTGGAGTCAAACAGACCTGAGCTAATCCCAGTTCCAATACATACTAGCTGTGTGAAGTTGGGCAAGTCAGTTTATCTTTAAAAGCCTCAGTTTTCTCACCTGTAAAATCAGGTAAATAATGTTTACCTCGAACGTGGGTGTAAGAATGAATTGAGAGGGGCTGGGATTGTGGCACAGTGGTAGCGTGCACGCCTAGCATGCGTGAGGCACTGGGTTCGATCCTCAGCACCACGTAAAAATAAAAAAATAAATAAATAAAGATATTCTGTCCACCTACAACTAAAAAAATAAATATTAAAAAAAAAGAATGAATTGAGATAATATATGTTTAAGTGTATAGTTGGGACTAAATCAATGTTAGTTCTCTTTTCTACCCAAAATGAGTTTCTAAAACTCACTTATTATATTGCTTCCATGGGAAAAAATGTGAGTGGCCCCAAAATACAATTAACTTTTTAAAATACAACCCAGTTATAAATTCAATGACTGTCTGTATTTTCTATCTATAGTGATGCAAAGTCATTACCTCATGGAAAATATGGAAAGATAGAGTAAGCAAAAGCAACATTAATAACCAAACTGAAGCACCATCTTCTCATTGGTTCTATTGCAAAATTTTCAACGTTATGGTATATTGACTTTTTCCAAAATTTCATTACAAAGCATTTGTAATTCTCAGTGACCTGGCTTGTGCATTACAAATGACTGAAATGGCAAATTTACCTAAGATCTGAATATCTTCTAAATTGCTAATGATTTTACATTTCAAACACTGCTGTTACTAATATATTATACAAAGACTAGCATCATGTATTTTGTCAATATTACATACAAAAATAAAAATATTTATCTTTAGAAAAAAAATTCCACATCCTCTTCCAAACACTAACTCTTACCTCTGCATTTTCATGGCCTTCCAATGTCATACAAATATCCAGATCACTATCACGAAATCCAAATCCATTCTTAGAAGAGCCAAATAAGCACAATCTTGCCTTTTCTAAAGCAAAGGAAAAACAAGTCAAAAGTCTTAGGAAAGAGGAATCTTCTAAGATCTACTAATGGTCTAACAAAAAGTGATCTTGTCCACTTCTATGATTTAAATTACTTACCACTGGAAGACATACTAAGAAATTCTAAAACATCCATATCAAAAGGTCCAAATCTTTTGTTCAAGTCCCCACACCATGTATCCACTTGCTCTTTCCAGACACCATAAATTCAACATATCTAAACTATCAACTTCACCCCGAACCTATTATTATTCCTATAATCCCTATTTTCAGCAAATAGAATCATCATCTATTCAATTGCCCGAGTCAGAAATATATGTGACATCCTTAACAACCCTCTCAACCTCCACATACAATCACTGAGACATTTAGCTTCTTCCAACTTAACTATAAATCCATCTACTTTCACTTGTTCTCAACATCACTACCAATAATTAAGACCAGTATTTGGGGCTGGGGTTGTGGCTCAGTGGTAGAGCGCTTGCCTCGCACATGTGAGGCACTGAGTTTGATCCTCAGCACCACATACCAATTACATAAATAAATAAAATAAAGGTTTAAAAAAAATCTTAAAAAAAAAAAAGACCAATATTTGAGAATTTACCTCTTGAAAATAAACCTAATTCTTTCAGGACACAATGTAAGTAGTTTTACAAGTACCATCTTAGTGCAATAGCTTAATAATTCTCCTCCAAAAGTGAATGACTAATCCACTAGATATAAATTATGACAGGGTTATTCCTTCACATTTAGAATTCTCCAATAATAGCTACAAATGCAAACAAGTTGCAGCTTAATAGGGTTGGACTTTTCTTCCTCTCTTTCTTTTTTTTTTTTAAATGCTTATTTTTTAGTTGTAGGTGACAGAATATCTTTATTTTATTTTTATGTGGTGCTGAGGATCGAACCCAGTGCCTCACGCGTGCTAGGCGAGCACGCTACCACTGCGCCATAACCCCAGCCCCTCTTCCTCTCAATTCTTAAGCAGACTACTCACTTAGAGAACAAATTCTGTATTTTCAAAACAATCCTTCCATCTGGTTCTGATGCCCTACTTGAAGTATGAATGACAACTGAGAGGCATAAAAGAAGCTATGGTTATTAGCAAATAAAAATGTGAGTTTAATAGGGACTTGTATCTGATTGATACTTTATATATACTAACAAAAACATTTTTAAACAGAATCTTAGTAACAAATCATCTTTCAAAATACAAACTTAAAAAAATACAAACTTATTGATTATAAATTAAATGTGTATTTCTAAAATATTTGGACACAAAATTCTTGATTCTTCATCGCCATGCTGAAAACCTGCTCTTCCTGCTGTCTTTGCCATCTCATTAATCGCACCAACTGTTCAGTGTAAATCTTGAGATCATCCTTGATTTCCTTCTTTCTTTCAAATCTCACCTGTGATGAATGCATCAGCAAATCCTTTTGGCTCTACCTTCAAAATATATCCCAGTTTCCAACCACTTCTTATCCTCTCTCCAAATCACTATTATGTTTCATTTCACTTATGCATCAGTTTCCTAAATGTTTGCTAGCTTCTAATTTTTTTTTTTTTTTTTTGGTGTTTGGCACTGGGGATTGAACCCCAGGAGTGCTCTACCACAGAGCTACATGCCCAGCCTTTTATTTTTATTTTGAGATAGGGTCTTGCTAAGCTGCTGGGGCTGGCCTGAACTTGCAATCCTCCTGCTATAGCCTCCAAAAATCACTGGGATTATGTGCATACACCACCACACCCAGTTTGCTTGCTTCTACTCGTAAGGCCCTAGACTCTTATCTCAGACCATGTCATTTAACGGCTAAAAACCCTCCAAAAACCTCCCGTTAGGTACTCAAAATAAAAGTCAAAGTCCTATTACCAAGTTCCATGAAATAATACCTAGGCTCTGAGCTTATCCTTCCACTACAGTCTCCCTCACATACTCCACTCCAACCATACTGTACTTTTGGTCTTCAACCATGACAGATATAATCTAATCTTGATGTTTGCACTCACTACCCTTTCTCTGTACAATGTTTTCTCCTTGAATATTCATAGAACTTGCTCCTTCGTATTGTTAAGGATTCTACTCAAATGCCACCTTATCAGAGAAACTTACCATAGTAACCCATCACTTCTTTTATCTCCTGCATTTAATAGCACTTACTATTTGCTGATATTATATATTTAGTTGACTATTTAGTTATTAGTTGACTGTCTCCCCTCTGAAATACACACTTCATGAAAGCAAGTTTCACCTCTTTTACTAGCAATGTGTCCCTAAAAATTAGAACACATAACATTCAATAAACATTTTTTAAATAAATGAATGAAACCCAAGACCACATGACCACAGTAACAAAACAATTTTTAACTTATGACCTACCATCATATTCTTTTTGAATAAACTTTTCCAAGCCAATTAAAATTTGCTCCCTGTTGTGTTGTTCAGAGAAAGGTGGTGATAACTCATCTAAATTTAAAAAAAGGGGAGGGGGAGGAAAAAGAGAAATAAAAAGTAAGGAAAATAGAATCTAAAAATATCTTCAAGTTTTTACCCTAAAATTTATACTTACCATTTCATTATTTGTTGGCTCTTCTGACTTTAAACCATGAATGTTACTAGAGAAGGGGCAGAGGAGCAGCCAAAAAGATAATTTTTAAAGACCTATTTACATTTCACATGATTGTTTTTTCTATGAGATATCTACAAATATATCAAATATATATAATCTTTCAAACTATTTAATACTGTTTTATTTTTCCACTCCTCTCCTTTATCCATGCTTGTTTTTCCCTCCTTTATTCATATTGCTACCCTAGGCATATGGTCCACTCAAATCTAACAATTTCCTTAAATGCCTGGTCAAGAATCAAATCTTTCCTATAAACTACTCTGCCTAACCACAGCCTTAAAGACCTCTCCTTGCTTTGATTCAATTTATTTAGTTCTCCAAACTATCTGACACAATGTGGTTTTGTATTGTCCTGATTTTGTATTGTCTTTGCATTTCCTAGTTATTCCATTTATACCAACCCCATTTTTCCAACAGGACTATACATTCTTTAAGAACAACGTTTTGTTTTGTTTTGTTTTTCTTCTTTTTTTCCCATCTCTACCTCAAGATATCCCCAAAATTTAATACGGGAACAATACAACAATTTATCAAAATTTTGCTATAATAAAATTAAACTAATATTCAGTTTTTTAAAAAATAGATAAAGCATCAGTGGTTATGAGAGGAAGTTGAGGAGATGAAATGCAGAGGATTTGTGGGGGGGGGGGTGTGGGTGTGTGTTTGGTTTTTTAAGGCAGTGGACTATTCTATTATTACACCATAATAGTAAATACATGACATAATGAATGCTGTAGTTCAAGTAAGTGTACTGAAATGCAACAATTAAATAGGTAGTAGGTGGTGGGAACCAGTGTTCTCATTACTAGAATGGGAGTTTACAGATAAGCAAAGAAAAGAGGCTAGAATGAGCCATGTGGTAATGGTTCAGAATGAGATATTAGTATGGCATATTATGTTTAGCTAAACACAGATAAGATGATCACACACAGAAATATTTATAGATAAGTACAAATAAATGAATTAGTATATACACATAAATTTTCTTCCTGTGAGAAGTCCTGAAAGCAAAAACACGCCAGTAGAATCAAGAACACCTAGTGTTCAGGTCTCAGTTCCTAATACCATTCTCCTATAAAAAGAACCAGGGCTCTTTGGAGAAATTTTAAGACTAGGTCAGAAAACATACATGATGATCCTGGAACATCTTGTACTACCAGGAAGTAAGGAAGGGCTAAAAAACAAATAAACCACACACTAATGAGGGCATATCAAAAGGACACAGATGCCAACTGAAAAAGCTCCCAAATTCTAGCCAAAGCTACAATTAATTTAGTAATAAAAATAAAGCAGTATTGGATTATATCCCAAAGTATAAAATATGAATCCACAGTGAGAGAAAAATAGTAAATAAAAATAAATGTAATGAATTGTACCTTAATAAAACTTTTATAGTGCCATGATCTAAGCATTCCACTCAAGTATTTACCCAAGGAAAAACCTAGTCTATGTTCATACCAAAACACATACCACATACCAAAACTGAATGTGTATGACAGATTTACTTGTAATAGCCAAAATTTAGAAACAAACCAAATATTGATCAACAGGCAAGTAGATAAACAAACTGTAACATGAACATACAATGGAAGATTACTTACTCACCAATAAAAAGAAATTAACCACTGATACACATAACATGGATGAATCTCAAATAACTATGCTGAATGAAGGAAGTCAACCCCCTCCACCACCATCAAATGGAATACATTCTGGGTAACTACATTTACACAGAACTCTAGAAAATGTAAACTAATCTATAATTAAGAGACAGAAGCAGTTAAGTGATTGCCTGGCAGTAGGTAGGAATGGGGAAGGGTAAGAGGGAGGAATTACAATGTCATGTTATATCAGAAATCTTATCTTACCTGAACATAGTGAGCAATGCATAAATGTTTGGTAAATAAAGGCATGTAAGACTTTCCCCAGAGTACCTTTATAAACATTTCTCTCCATTGCCTTTCCCATACCCTACCAAATCAAAAGCAATTATCCTCCCAAATTGTATGTGTTAGACTGTTATGCACGATCTTCTATATTTGCAAAAGAAGAGGAAGATTCATCTCAAATACCACATCATTAATTCCAATTCTTCTGATCTACCTCAGTTAAAATTAATTGGGTGTGCACTGCATTACCACTACCATAGCATGTAACATTCTACTTCCAATTAGGCGATTTATATATATGTCTTATACATTCATGTAGGGCAGGATGGTCCAAGAGCACTGAAATTACAGAAATGTTTTTTATTTAGATTGTCTAACACACTGCCCTTTAGCCACGTGTACCTACTGAGTACTTCAGATGTGTCTAGGGTAACTGAAGAACTTAATTTTATTTCATTTTAACTGATTTTAGGTTCAATAGTCACACATAGGCAGTAGCTACATTAAGCAGCTCAAATCCACAGTCTAAATTTCTTAAAATTAATGCATATGAGAGCAATTAAATTCCCCTTGGCATTTACCACATTACCCTGACCATAGTAGGCATTTAGTAAATACCCATGCTTAGTCTCTACACTATTCAAAAACATTTACCAAAACAAAAATAAGCAAATTGTTCTTTAATTAGAAAATTTAACATCCAAGAAAGAATGTAGTCCCAGTAGATAACAGTAATAAAACACTTACCAAAACACCTTTTACATACTAAATCAAGTATTTCCCGAAATCGGTTTGTCATTGGTGGTAGAGGTTTTAGATCAATTTTCCTGAAATCCTCTGGGCAATCATTTTTTGAATGACCATCCTTTTTGCAGATGCTGCATACTATCGTTGGCGGCTACACAAAGGTAAAAAAGTAATCTAATAATCTTTTGAGGCACTTCATTACTTAACGATCCAAAAATAATCTTTTATATAATTCAGTTCTGTTAACCTATGCCTTTTGGAGATTAAAAAGAACTGTTAATAAAATGTAATCAATATAAAAACGGTTTTGAGAAAACTACTTTTTCCTCCACTAAAATTGTTATCAATAACAAATTCACTTGAGGATGTAAGATAAAGAAAATAACAGGAGATACAAAAGGTATAGTTAACTGAAAATTGATTAGCTCCCAAAGGAAAATATATGCATTATATTTTTAATTTACTGATATCTAACAAAGTAGTTTATCAATTTTAAACTGCACCTTTCAATTCACTCCAAACATTTTCCATCTTCAGAATCAATTAATCATAGAATCCTCACTTAGCCAGTTGGTTCAACTACATCAGTGCCCAGAGACCAAATTGCAGGATTACACTTGAAAAATAAATTAGCTCCACAGAAAAAAGTATTAAATAGCCACAAACTGAACTTCAAACCCTGTATCTCCATTTTAAATATATTCCAGTGGACCACCATGTGTGGTTAAAACAGTAGAATTTATGCCAACTAGCTAAATAAAGCACATGGTTAAGGAAGACCACTACTCTTTTATCATGATACATCTAAACTCTAAAATTAAGTGTCTTTCTCCAATGTAAGCCTGGACATTTACATAGCCACAAACTCTGAGGCAAATTATACACAGCAAACTATATACACCTCTATGGGAATAATATGCTGTGGGCTAATTAAAAGTACTCCAGGGGCTGGGGCTGTAGCTCCATGTAGCTGAGCACTTGCCTGGCATGCGTGAGGCACTGGGTTCGAGCCTCAGAACCACATAAAAACAAATACAGATATTGTGTCCATCTACAACTAAGAAAATATATTTTTTAAAAAGTACTCCAGGAACTTTCATCAGCTTTTCAAAGCATTTTTTTTTAGATGACATATAGAAGGCAATTCTTTTAAAATGTTACTGATAACTAGTAAAAAATAAAAAATGGGAGAAATCGTACGCCTTATTAAAATAGGTAAGTTTCAGGGAGGAAAGCATAAAATTTAAGAAGCACACTGTAGTTATGTAATTAAGAGATTTTTTTTCTAAAAATATGTCATTTATTTCATTGTTTCAATAGTTCATATGCCCTAAATACCACAACCTAGATAAAACCCAACAGGTGTATCCTTATATGGAATGAAGAAATACTGCTTAGTGGAAGGAGGAAATGAGAAGCTGTTGGTCAAAGGGGTACAAAACTACATTTATTCAAAATAACTAAGTTCTGGATGTTTGTTGCACAACCTTAGGCCTATGATTAACAATGCTTTATTATATTCTTAATTTTTTACTAAGAGAACAGATCTTACGTTAAGTTCTCTTTCCACAAAAGCAGGCAGTAGGCTTTTGGAGATGATAGATAGGTGTGTGTCATTAATGGTGATGATTCCATAGGTTTATACTTACTTCCAAACATCAGGTTGTATACATTAAACATATACAACTTTTTAAATATCAATCTTTTTTATTAACTTTTTTTTAGTTGTAGATATGGACACAATACCTTTATTTTATTTATTCTAATGTGGTGCTGAGGATCAAACCCAGTGCCTCACACATGCTAGGCAAGTGCTCTACCACTGAGGTACAACCCCAGCCCTAAATATCAATCTTATCTCGACAAAACACACTTTACAAAAATAACTGCTTAATAATTAGGTTAAAAATCTTAAGCTTGTCCATAAGTGATTATTGATAAAACAATACAACTGAATGACATTCCAGTTTTTTTTTGAATTTTCTATTTGGCTTACATATGCTTAAAATAATCATTTTTTCATTCTGGAAGCTTATCATGATATTTCAGTTATATGCATTGTTCTTAAAACAACGTGACTTAGCTCAAGTTTTATTAATAAAGTAGTTATTGCTTATTTTCTGCTACTGGGTCATTGTTGATTTTGTTCATTTGTTTTGCAATACTGGAGACTGAAACCAGGGACACTCTACCACTGAGTTGTATCATTTCCCTTTCTTATTTTTTATTTTCACACAGGATCTCACTAAATTGCCCAGGCTGACCTCAAACTTGCGCTGCTCCTACCTCAACCTCCCAAGTAGCTGGGATTATAGGTATGACCACCAAGCCTAGTTCATTGGAGTATTTTCTACAATTTCAAGAGTTAAAGCTCAGAGTCTTCCACTTTAAAAGTAGAAAGTGGGGTTGGGATATAGCTCTGTGGTAGAGCACTTGCCCACCGTGTTTGATCCCCAGCACTGGAAAAATAAATAAATAAAAGCTAGGACCCTGTAATTTACAAGGGCTAATTCAAAATCCAAGAGCTCAATGGCAGAAACAGAATCTGAATTCCTCATTTTGGGGGTTCCTGATCTTAGATTACTTCATCTACCTTTAGTATATTTATGTTCCCTCCTCTACCAAAACACACACACACATACACTTTAAAATAGAATACTGATAGAATTTTAAATCTTTCATCCTTTTTGGAAGAAAAATAAGCATATGTATAGAAATAAGCAAAACAAAATATATGATGCTAAATTAATTTTCATAAAATATAGGATGAATACTTTTAGTATGAGAAAGTAAAAAATACCAACTAAAGTACTGAAACTTCTAGGTACTTTACAGACACCATTTAAAAGCAACTATAGGAAAAGTACAGAAAGTAAAGACAAATACACACCAAAACCATTCCCAAACAATAGTCACTATCATAGAAGATATTTTTACACTTCTAAATCTAAAAACTATACAGAAATACAAAGTCAGGAAAGAAATATAGCTCAGTGGATACAGCATGAGGGCCCTGGGTTCAATCCCCAGTATCCCAAAGAAAAAAGAAACACAGACAAAATCATATCACAAAATCTTACGGACTGTTTACAAACTATATCCTACCTTGCCAGAGGTTAAAATAAACTTATCAAACACATAATGCAATTCCTGGGAGGAGAGGTTATCATCATCATTAAGGTCTGAAGCAACTTCTGTAGCTTTGCAGTTGCAAGAGGTAGCAGATGTGTCGGTGCACATAATCTGATGTGAACTTTCTGCTTCTAAATTTGACCTGCAGTCTGTTCCAACAGATTCATCTGGGTCAGGCAACCCAATACAATTACATTGGCTGAGCTCCTTTTTTAAACAAGTTTCTGAAGGTGCTAAGTCATTTTGTTTCTTAACTGATTTTGGCTCTAATTCACTGCCTTGATTGGCATCCGCAGAAAGAGATGAAGATTCCTGTCCATGGTTAGCCAAATCTATTTCATTTACCAACAAATTGTCATTGTTGTTAATACATCTCTGTGATGTACCTTCCATTTCATCATGTTTATCAGGCTGACCTCTTTCTGTATTTATTTTTTCTGTGCTTTCCCCAAGCAGATTGCAAGAGTTTGTTGCCATATTGTCAGACTTCACTGGTTTCTTATTGCTTACTTTCCCCTTCTCTTTTTTCTTGAAATCCACTGTGGTCTTATTTCCACCCTTCCTCTGAGGACAGGCAAAATACCGGTAAGCTGCCCTGAATCTCTCCACAACATATTCATAAACAAGCTGGCTGTTTAAGCTCCGTGCAACATTCCTCTTGACTGAAAATGGATCTAGTAAAAAAGAAAATGGTCAGTAACTAAGCCTCTATTAATAAACTACATTTCTAAGCTTATACAAATAGAGTTTAACTGTTAAACTGTCAGCAGAACACTTTTTCCCAAGGTTTTTCTAATCTATAATCTGAATGATGGTTCCTGAAAACTGAAAAGAAAAACAATAGCAACATCTTTTCCTTTGTTTCTTCCACAAAAGGCTAAAATTTGGAAAATGAGAAAAGATTATAATAAAAAGTAACTAATAAGAAGACAATTGAGGTCAATTCAGTAAGTAGAGTTTTATAGTAATTATGGGAAAAAAGAAGCTATGCCATTATACCTCCCTACACAATATCATTAAGTAAAATTTTCAAACTTTAGGACCAATTAAAAATTTTCATCTCTTGCCAAGGCAAAATTAATGTTGAGGGATACAATATGGAACCTTGTTTGTCAACATAATTGTTCTTTATCTCAGCCAAGGGATAAAATTAATAATAGTTTATCAGGGGACAAGTGGCACCAGAAAAATCTGTCTCCAAATTAAGTACAACACATCGTCTCACCTTCAATTGCTATTCGCCTTTTAGGCCAGTTTTTGTTCTCTCTTGTTAAAATATCATGTATTCGTACACATATGACATATTCCTCCAAAGCAAAATCCAGTGTGTAAAATTTTAGCAGCTCTAGCCATAACTGTCCCAGGGATACCTGATTTGGTGTTTCCAATGTTAAGGGAGACTGAAAGATAAAAAATACTTTTCATTTAAGCTTCACATAAAATCAATGACTTTTCACTTAGAAAAGACCTCAGACATTATGTTTTCAAAAACTGAGGAATAAAGTAATAATTTGTCAAAAATCAAACAGTTTCAGTCCCAGTTTACTGACTGCTAGGAAATTTGTTTTCTTTGCATTAAACCAATGACTCAAATTTGACTACACTTTAGAATCATCTAGTGAGCACTAATGTACACTAATGCCTGAATTCTATACCACTCCCACTCCCAAGAACCTGATTGAACTGATGTGGGTTATTAGACAAGACCTTAGGATTTTTAAAGCTCCTTAAAGTGATTCTCATGTATAGCCAAGGTAGCAAACCACTGGATAACAACTACTACAGTTACTCATTGCAATAATTGCTTTACAAATCTAAGTAAATATCCTGACTTTCAAAAAATTCCTTCATTCAGACACATTTCTTTAGAACATACTATTCCCTGGAATAAAATAATGAGAGCTCACACTTATACATGATGCTTGCCATGCACTATAAAACAAATCTGCTTCTAAGAGCTGCACATTCAGTATAATATAATTCTATGAACTAGACACTATAGAGCAAAAATCTGATGGAAGACCACCTGGCTACTAAGTCCATGCTGTGAATCATTATTTATACTATACTGCCACTCAGGTAAGATGGGGTCCTACTTCATAGGCTACTAGAAACAGAGAAAGTTAGTTTAACAATTGCAGTAAAGGCTACGTTACATGCTAATACAGGAATCTAAATCTAAGAGGTCATTACAGAGAACTAATATCTGAAATCCAAAGGAACAAGCTAGATGAAGACTGGTGAAAAGTGATCACTATGCAGTATAATGGCATCAAACAGTCATTCACACATTCAATCCTACAATTATTTGTTGAGTGCTGACTATGTACCAGGCAATATACTAAGTACTTAGAATATATCTTAGGAAAAAAACCTAGATCCTTGATTTCATTGAGTCTACTTTCTAGGAAAAGACAAACATACTTAATAATTACACTAGTAACTTAGAAGAAGATAAGTACAAAGAAGGTAAATACTATGGGGGAAAAGTTAAGATAAAAGGAATAGAGCAAGGCATGGTGGTGCATGCCTATAATCCCAGTGGCTCCAGAGGCTACGGCAGGAGGATTGCAAGTTCAAAGCCAGCCTCAGCAATGGCAAGGTACTAAGCAACTCAAAGAGACCATGTCTCTAAATAAAATACAAAATAGGACTGGAGATGTGGCTCAGTGGTTGAGTGCTCTTGAGTTCAATCCCTGGTAACCCCCCCTCAAAAAAAAAAGAAAAAGAAATAGGAACATGGGAGCAAGAGAAGGTCACAGTATCAAGTTGAATGGTCAGAATCAGATCTGATGAGAAGGGAAAAGTGTTCTAAGAATGAGGAACAAACAGATTAAACATACACAAAGGAAAAATATGACTAACTTTAAAAAGAAAACCATGAAAGCTATTGTTTGTTTGTTTTTTTTAATTTTTTGTTTAGTTGTAGATGGGCACAATGTCTTTATTTTACTGCTTTGTATATGGTGCTGAGGATCGAACCCAGAGCCTCATGCATGCGAGGCAAGCGCTCTACCACTGAGCTACATTCCCAGCCCCCCATGAAAGCTATTGTGATAGATTAAGAGGAACGGCAGTAAAAGAAAACCAAAAGCTATCAAATAAGAACTGTTTGCCTTTTCTTGTAAATGAAATGAAGAGCAACTCAAGCATTTCTAGAATGAGTAGTGGGAAAGGTATGACCTGACTTAATGTTTTAAAACAAAACCACCATTCAGATTTGTTGTGTCTAGAATATGGGAAAAGGGTAGATTGTAGGGAAATCTGTTAGGAGACTACAGCAATAATCCAGGCCAGAAATGATGATGACTACAACTAGGAAAGTAACAGTGGAAGTGGTGACAGGAGTTCAAATTCTCAATATATTTTGAACTACAGATGACAGAATTTCCTAACAGACTTGATATGGGGTTATGACAGGAAGAGAAGAACAACTTCAAGGTTTTCTTGTTTGGTTTGTTTGAATGCAGGGGCACTTTTACCACAATGCTACATCCCCAGCCAACTTTATTTTTCATTTTGAGACAGGGTCTTACTAGGGCCCCACGAAGTTGCTGAGGTGAGCCTTGAACTTGCGATCCTCCTATCTCTGCCTCCTGAATCACTAGGATTTACAGGCATGTGTCACCACATCCAGCACTCCAAGGTTTCAACTGAAAGGATGGAGTACCATCAACTGAGCTGGGAAGCCTGCATACGGAACAAGTTTAAGGAGAACCGGAGTTCATTTTAGATACATTAAGTTTAAGACACCTAAGCAGACATACTAAATGGGCAGTTGGATGTACAATTACAGAGTTTGAGAGAGAGGTCCAGTTAGAGATTTAAATCTAGGAGTCGTCATTATACAGATGATATTTAAAATCCAAGAATTGGATATGATTACACCAGAAGTGTATATACACAGGAAGAAAAAGGGATCACCAAGCCCTGTAGCACTTCGACATTAAAAACCCAGCACAGGAGATTAAAAAGGAATAACCAGCTATAGGTGTGGTGCCTGGAAAGCCAACTGAGGAAATTTTCTGAGAAGGAAGTAATCAACCGCAAATGTTGCTAATACATGCAAAAAAGATGAAAATTGAGAAATGACCATTGGATTAGCAATGTGAAGATGATTGACATTAATGACATGAGTTCAGGCAGACTGACATGTTAGAGAGAAAGAAAAATTGGGAAAGACTGAATATAGAAAATTCTTCCAAGAAGTTTTACAGCAAAAGGGAGCAAAAGAATAGCTGGGAGGGGGAGTGATGCCAAGATTTTTCTTTAAAATAGCAGAATTAAAAGCATGTTTGATTAATAGAGAATGAAAATGTGGTAATGTAGGAGGGAAGGGAACAATCGCTGGAGTAATATTCTGGAATAAAGAAGATATGAGGGGCTGGGGTTGTGGCTCAGTGGTAGAGCACTTGCCTGTCATGTATGAGGCACTGGGTTCGATCCTCAGTACCACATATAAATAAATAAAATAAAGTCCCATTAACAACTAAAATAAAAGTATTTTTTAAAAAAAGAAGATATGGGATTGAATCCACTAGATTAAAACACTGGAAGTTCCTTTATGAAAGCAGGTAGCAAGGCAGAATATGTGAGTATAGATGATAACATAATGATAAGTATGTAAAAGTTCTCTTCTGATTGCTTCAGTTTTCTCAGTGACGTAAGGAGCTAAGAATACTGGTGGTTTGAGGAGAGAACAGAAGAGTCTAGGAAAGTGGGAGAGATGAATGGAACAAAGACGTATATCCAGGGAACCATAAATAATTCAGTAAAGTTGGAGCAATGATTTCCAGAAATGTTTAAACTTCTGTAATAATGCTCTGCTGAGAAGCCTAAAATCCAGAGATGGTAGATCCAGACTTCTGGAAGACACAATCCATGTATGTTTACCTTCGGTTCTCTAGCACTCAGGATAATGCCTGGCACTTAGTAGGTCCTTAATAAATGGAAGTTGAATGATTAAATAAGCAAGCCATCCTCTCATAAAGCAAAGGTGCTTATTTCTCCACCCAATCTGGCAGCAAAGTTCCCATATACTGAAGTTTTGTATAGAGACAAACCACTAAAATAAATTTTATTTATTTAGATGAAAAAAAGATAGAAAGAATAACCGTGGTAACAACATGATTCAAACAATATGTCTTCCAAATGAGGTACAAATTCATCAGATAATCTCAGTACTAAAAAACTAAACCAGATCAACCCCTCACTTTATAGATGAGGAAAATGAGGCCAAGAGGCTTGCTCAAGGTCAGTGAATCTACTATTCAAATAGTTTCAATTGAAGATATCACAAATTCTACAGATAGAAAAGCCAAAAACAAAAACAAAAACAGCTTACTTTGCCATGTTTTTCCTTCATGGCATTACTTTGGTTGTCTGTTTCTGTCTTCTTGGTATCATCTTTTGGTTGGTCTGCCTTAGCTTTGTTTTCCTCAGCAATACAGTTTTTCTCAGTTGTACTACTTGAATTATATTCCCACTTCACAAACTTCTCTTCTACTATGCCCTTCAGCTGAAAGTCATCCATTCTTTTTGGGTCAAAGCCTTCAATCTATATAAAAAGGCATTCCAAATTGGTAGTGGAAAAATTATTAAAAATAAAAATGATGGACAAACAGACAAACCAGAATTCCAGCTTATAATGTTTGAGCAGAGCATTCTGCAAGAGCAAACTATCCATATACATGCAAATAAATGTAACAAATTAAGGCTTACCCAACTTCCAAGTAAGCAAGGAAGAAGAGGGGGTTTTCTTTGTTGTAGAAAAAACATCACCATTAAAGCAAAACAGTAAGAAGGAATTCCACCATCAGTTTGGGAGTCAATATAGCACAACTGCAAAATCAAAGGGGAAAAAAATACAAGCATTTTGCATTCTTCAATTTACACAATAAAAAAGTAGATTGCTTTTCCTATCTTGATCACTAAAAAGTTAAAACAACAATGAAAAATGTAAGAAATAACCTGAAATCTCATCACCATAAAATAAGTAATACGATAGTGGCTATCTTTTCACTTATTTCTCTACATATATAAAAGTACATACATATTTTAGTTAAATGGAATCATATTCTATATGGTGCTTTTGTTGCAGACACCTTTTATAGATATTTTTTCCTTTTCTACCCTCTACTTCTGCTTTAGCATTAACAAACTTCTACGTAATTTTTCATGTCTTTTTCTATACTCCAATAACCATGTACAAATACATATACATTTCTATGTTCCCGTAAATATAGGGAGAATTTTGTGGGTTTTTGTTGGTTTTACTAAAATAGTAATTACAGACATCTCTCTGTATATTACTCTTCTTAACAATGCATGGAAAAAGTCCTTCTAAGTAAATTAACGTAAATCTAACATTCTTTTGAAAGGTTAAATCACAGTTTATTATCTAGATGACTACTCAACAGTTCCTCCACTCACATTCACATTTTTTTAATTTGTGCCACTTCAAATAGTGCCATAATATTTATCTTTATATATAGTTCCCAAATGCTGGTGCATATTTCGATTAGCTATGTTTCCAAGAATATGTTTACTAAATTTTAAAATACATGATGTATTTTAATTACCATAGGGTTACTCTCCAATATCACTATAAGAATTTCTGTTGTCCTTCATTAACATATGAGTGAACACAAACTCCTTCCAACACTAGGTATTATCAACTTAAAAACTATCAACGGGATGGATGAGATGCAATATTTAGCAGTTACTTCAATTTGCATATCCTTAACCTTAAGAGAAAAATTATGCAATTTTCAGGTTTATTAACCATTTGGATTTATGCTTTTTTTTAAATATATATTTTAGTTATACATGGATACAATGTCTTTATTTTGTTTATTTATTTTTATGTGGTGCTGAGGATCAAACCCAGTGCCTCACACGTGCAAGGCAAGTGCTTTGCCACTGAGCCACAACCTCAGCCTGGATTTATGCTTTTCTGAACTACCTATTAAATCTCTTTTTTTGCGGGGGAGGAGGATTCCCCAGTGATTGAACTCAGGGGCACTCAATCACTGAGCCACATCCCCAGCCCTTTTTTGCATTTTATTTAGAGACAGGGTCTCACTGAGTTGCTTAGCACCTTGCCATTGCTGAGGCTACCTTTGAATTTGAGATCCTCCTGCCTCAGCCTCCTGAGCCACTGGGATTACAGGTGTGCACCACAGTGCCCAGGTTAAATCTTTTGTCCATTTTTCTATTTTCATACATTACATATGTTTACTTATAGACAATAACCCTTTATAGCTGATATATGCATTTAAAATATGCTATTCTTTTTTGTTGTACCAGGGATCGAACTCAGGGGCACTAGACCACGGAGCCACATCCCCAGCCCTATTTTGTATTTTTTGTAGAGATAGTGTCTCACTGAGTTGCTTAGTGCCTTGCTTTTGCCGAGGCTGGCTTTGAACTCACAATCCTCCTGTCTCAGCCTCCGGAGCCACTGGGATTACAGGTGTGCGCCACCATGCCTGGCTACTATTTTTCTTTTAGCATTATTTAGTGTATAATTTCTAGGTATCCTATCATGGCAAAAAGTTCTCCCAAACCCATTATTTACATACATATACTCCTAAATTTTCTTCTAAATTTTCAAAACTTCATTTAGGTGGAATTTATTTTTCCATTGTGTGCTAAGAATTGAACATTATTTTCTTCCAGAAAGATACAGTTGTGACTTGCAGCCATTTATTAAATAATCATTTCAATACTGAAAAAAAAAATCTTTTCTTTATTAAAATCTTACATACAGGGGCTGGGGTTGTGGCTCAGTGGTAGAGCACTTGCCTGGCATGTGTGAGGTCCTGGGTTCAATCCTCACCACCATATATAAGTAAATAAATAAAGAATCCATTGACAACTAAAAAAATACATTTTTTAAAAATCTTATATACAAGGGCAGGAGTCAAGGCTCAATAGTAGAGCATTTGCCTAGCATATGTGAGGCACTGGGTTCAATCCTCAGCACCATATAAAAATAAAATAAAATAAAGGTAAAAACAAGCAAACAAACAAAAAACTTATTTAAAAAACCTTACATACATAGTATCTACTTCAGGGCATTCTATTCTATTCCATCAATTAATTTGTCTATTACTATACCAATGGTATTTATTAAAGCAGATTTATAGTGGCCCCCTTTACCATTCCTCTTTTTAAATTCTTTTGGCTATTCTCAAATATTCATTCTTCCATTAAACATTTTAAGAGCATTATGATTTTATCTTTTACCCCACTAATAATTCTAATTGAAAATAATGTACATATGAAAATTAATTAAAACTTTTTTTTTTTACATTTAAGGGATACCATCAACCTATTCAAGAACTTAGTATCTGAATTTCCCCAAAATTTAGGAGTTGTGAAATAGTCACGTTCCTTCATTTTCACATTCAATACATCTGCAAGTCCTATTTCTAAAACTTAGCCCACCTCTCTCTAATTTCCTGCATATCCACTCTAACCTAGCACAAATTATTATTGTCTCTGGTCAATGTACCAAAACAGCCTGCCCACTGGGCTCCCTGCTTCTACTCTTTAACCCTAGAGTGATCTTTACAAGCATAAATCACATCAAGTTGTACATTGCTTTTAAACCTTTTCAATGTTTTCTCACTGCCATTAAATATATCCAAATTTTTCTCCACAGAAATTGTTTGACCTTATCTCCTACAACTTTCACCCACATTTACTTCATCTCACTACTTCTGTCTTCCTTTTTGCACCTGAAAGCTCATTCTCATTTTAAAGGCTCTGCATTAGTTATCCCTTAAAGGCTATTTCATCAGATTTTAATGTGACTGGTGTGAACTTAATTATCAATTTCTCAAAGAAATTTCCCTAACCATCCAGTATAATGTCACTCTCTTACCATGTCATCTCATTTTTAGAGCACTAAACTCTACCAGATATTACATTATTTATGCATTTGTGTACTATCTGATTCTTCCAAAAGTATGTAATATCTACGACAGCAAGGTGTTGTATGCTTTGTCAGACAGATATTCCCACCACCTGAAACGATATCTTAGGGCACATAGGCATCTAAGAAATGTTTGCTGAATAGATAGATTTTTCCAGGATAAATTTTTTTATACCATTCAATATAATTTTCTTCCTGTAACTTTCTCCCTTTTTTTGGTACCAGGGATTGAACTCAGGGGCACTCGACCACTGAGCCACATCCCCAGCCCTATTTTTGTGTTTAATGTAGAGACAGGGTCTCACTGAGTTACTTAGTGCCTCGCCACTGCTGAGGCTAGCTTTGAACTCGCAATGCTCCTGTCTCAGCCTCCCAAAGTGCTGAGATTACAGGCATGTGCCACCATGCCCAGCTCCATAACTTTTTTATTAAATCTATGTCTTAGTATTCTGTAATTTCTGTTACTGTCATCAAGGTAATACTTTTCCTGTTTTCATTCTACCAAGTTATTTTTATGGCAGAGAAAAGCTATTTATTTTTTGTGTGTTTATCTTAGATTTAATAATCTTACCGAATTCTTTTATTAATACCAGTAGTTTGGTTTTGGTTTTTGTTTCTTGGTACCAGGGATTGAACCCGGGGACACTTAATACTGAGCCACACTCCCGGCCCTTTTTGTTTGTTTTGTTTTTATTTTTTTTTTTTTTTGAGCCAGGGTCTCACTAAATTGCTGAGGCTAGCTTTCAATTTGTGATCCTCCTGCCTCAGCCTCCTGAGCCACTGGAATTACAGGCATGCATCACCATGCCCAGCTAATGCTAGTAGTTATTTACTAGGGTTTTCTAGATATAAAATTATATCATGAGCAAAAGGAGATAATTTTATAATTTTTTCAAATACTGACATTATTTCCTTTTTTATTGCATTTCCTAAAACCTACAAACAATAAACAAAAGCAATAGTGAACATGTCAAAGCAATTCTGTTTAGAATGCTTGTTTTGTAAATAGTCTTTAGTTTAATCAAAAATTCCTTTGCAACTATAAAAACGACAGTGGATTTTTTTTAACACATCAGACATTCCATAGAACAAGATTAAGGCAGCTTAAGAGAGAGCTTTTAAAATCCAAAGGTCTCTTTCACTTTTAGGTCCAAAATACTGCTTTTAAAAACTGTGAATTTTACATTAATCACAAGTAGTAGCTCAGAGTCAGGTAACTTGAGTATAATGGACTATTTCCTATTACTGGAATGCAAAGAGTATAACTACTTTAAAAAGAGGGCGAGAATATAATCAAATGTAATCTCATGATCTTTCTGCTATTTATAGTTTTTCTTTTTTAAATTAGTATCTTGTGGATATACATGAAGGTGAGATTCACTATGATATATTCATATATATATATAGGAATGTTAGATCAAATTCATTCCACTGTCTTTCCCTATCCCATTTCTCTTCCCTTCTCTTCCTTCCCCTTTGTCTACTTCACTGATCTTCTTCTATTCCTTACCCCCTTATTTTGGATTAGCTTTCATATATTAAAACATTTTGACTTTTGGGGACTGGCTTATTTCATTTAGCATGATAATCTTCAGTTTCATCCATTTAACAGTAAATACCATAAAGTCATTCTTCTTTATGGCTGAGTAATACTCTATTGTGTATATATACCATATTTTCTTTATCCATTCTTCTCTCTTTTTTTTAATATTTTTTTAGTTGTAGATGGACACAATGTCTTTATTTGATTGCTTTGTACGTGGATGCTGAGGATCGAACCCAGGGTCTCACGCATGCAAGGCAAGCGCTCTACCGCTGAGCTACAATCCCAGCCCTCCATTCTTCTCTTGAAGGGCACCTAGGTTGGTTTTGTAGCTTGGCTATTGCAAATTGTGCTGCCTTAAACACTGATGTGGTTGCATCACTGTATGATGATTTTAACTCCTTTGGACATATACTGAGGAGGGGGATAGCTGGGGCATGTGGTAGTTCCATTCCTAGTTTCTGAAACTATTCTACTTTCCAGAGTGGTTGCATCAATTTGTAGTTCCACCAAAAATGTATGAGTATACCTTATTCCCTATATCCTCACCAACATTTATTGTTACTTGTATTCTTGATAATTGCCATTCTGACTGGAAGAAGATGAAATCTCAGTGTTGATTTAATTTGTATTTCTCTAATTCCTAGAGATGTTGAAAATTTTGCATATATTTGTTGACCATTCGTACTTCTTAAAAGAAGTGTCTGTTTACTTCCTTTGCCCATACATTGAGTTATTTTTTCAGTGTTGAGTTTTTTAGATGTCAAGTATGCTAAAAAAAAATCAATTCTTACATTAATCACAAAAAGGTACATCGGAGTCAGATAACTTGATTATAACCCACTGTTTCCTATTACTGTAATAAAAGAAATTTTATTCACTTATTTATTTTCAATTTAGTTCCAGAAATTTAACACAGGGGCACTCTATCACTGAGCCAATCCCGAGCCCTTTTTATTTTTTATTTTTGAGAGAGAGGCTCACTAAATTGCTTAGGGCCTCACTAGAATTTACTCATCATTATTCCAATAAGTGATCACAAATCTCTGGACATCTGGATTGATACTGGATATCTGGATTACCACTCCTTTTTCCCACCCCCACACCAAAGAAATGAACACAAGACAACTGAAGTGTTTAGAAATACAAATTAATTCTAATTAGGAAACTTGGATAACTAATCCTCAGCTATTGCCCAATCAGAAATTGTACCACATGATTAACAATCTAGGGAAAAGAAAATACCCACAGACAAAGATCAGAAAAACAAATATACCAACAAAAGAACCTTGACTTACATGTCATGTCTTAAAACCTTACAATTTTAATTTATAATATGAACGAAAACTTGAGCCTTAAGATACAATATATAAGAATAAAGTATGCCATTAAAAATTTTACAATATATCAATAAGTATATTCTATACCCACTTATCCAGTTTCACTTTCCACAGTTTTAGTTACCCAGAGTCAACAGTGATCCAAAAATATTATATAGAAAATTCTAGAAATAAAAAAATGCATTGGTTTTGCCAGGCACAGTTGATACACACTTGTAATTCCAGTTACTTGGGAGGCTAAGGTAGGAGGATAACATATTTGAGACCAGCCTGGGAACCTTAGTGACATGCCATCTAAAAATAAAAATTTTTGAAAAGAACAGGGGATATTATTCAGTGGTAGATCACTTGCCTCACAGGTGTGAGCCCCTGGGTCCAAGCCCTAGCAGCACAAATAAAAAATTTTTTAAACTTGTAAGTTTTAAATAACTTTTATTACATTATATTGTTATAATTGTTCTCTTTTACTATTATTGTTATTAATCTCTTACTGTGCCTTATTTATAAATTAAACTTTACTGTAGATATTACAGACAGGAAAAAACAGTGTACATACGGTACAGTACTATCTAAGGTTTCAGGCATTCACTGGAGCTCTTGGAATATATTCCCCATGCATAAAGGGGTACCAGTATATGTCCATGAAAACTTTACTTTCCTATAAATTGGAACCAGTCGCACCACTTTCTATCTGGCACAGGTAACTATTTTGTCCATGTTATGACTTGTATTTCACATCAGTGTAAGGAAAAGCCTGTCTTATTTTTAAGATTGTGTACTTTTCTTTCCATTCCACTTACCTTAGCCCAGTATCGAAAGGCTAACACCAAGGGAATAAAGACAGGTTCCATTTTGCCAAGAGCAGCAAGTAAATCAGTAGTGAGACATGCCATATCATTTCCTGCACTCACTCTACAAAGTAAACCACTGTAAATGAGAGAGAAACAAACTTTACTGTATTAATATCTTAAAAAGCAGAATACTTCAAATCCTATGACTACATTTTTTAGCCACCATATTTTAATTCCTAAAAGTTATAGTAAAAACAAATGTTATCATAAAATTAAAGGTAACTGAAAACTATGTATCATTACTAAGTTCCATATAAATTAGAGGATGATGTTTTTAATCTTCCTGTGCACTTTAGAAACAAATTTCAACCTTAGTATTTAAGTTCATGAAAAATAAATTCCAAAAAGAGCACTAAGTATCACCAAAATTAGGCTGGGGTTACAGCTCAGCAGTACTAGCGTGTGTAAGGTACTGGGTTCGATTCTCACCACCATATATAAATAATTAAAATAAAGGTCCATCTACAACTAAAAAATATTTTTTAAAAAAAGAAGGGGCTGTGGTTGTGGCTCAGTGGTAGAGCACTTGCCTCGCATGCGTGAGGCACTGGGTTCAATCCTCAGCACCACATACAAAATACATAAATAAATAACTTTTTTAAAAAATATTTTTTAGTTGTTGATGGATCTTTATTTTATTCATTTATTATTTATATGTGGTGCTGAGGATCGAACTCAGTGCCTCACTCATGCTAGGCAAGCGCTCTACCACTGAGTTACAGCCCCAGCCCAATAAAATAACTTAAAAAAAAAAAAGAAGAAGAAGAATCACCAAAATTCACCAGGTATGGTGGTACATGCCTGTCATCTCAGCGGTTTGGGAGGCTGAGGCAGGAGGATCACAAACTCAAAGCCAGTCTCAGCAAATTAGCAAAGCCCTAAGCAACTTGGTAAGACCTGTCTCAAAATTTTAAAAAATAAAAACTAAAAAAGGCTAGGGATGTGGCTCACTGATTAAATGGTTAAGTGCCCCTGGGTTCAATCCTGGTACCCAAAAAAAAAAAAAAAAAATCACCAAAATTTGATATATATGACAAAAAAAACATTGTCTCTTCAATGTCAAAGTAACAAAGTAACACTACATACTTTCCTATTCCATTCTTTTTGCTTTGAACATGATATAAGCAAAAGAAAAACTCTTGAGCTTACTAGCTGTACTTCTTGACTCTAACTTTTCCTATCTAAACTTCCATGATTTTACTGATATGTTACTTTCAGATCCGAGGTCAGATCAATCATTGTGCATGCTGGCACATGCCTGTAGTCCCAAATACTGAGGAGGTGGGGCAGGAGAATTATAAATTTGAGACCAGCCTGGGCAACTTAGCAAGACCTTGTTCTCAAAATAAAATTTAGGGGTAGAGGCAGAGGCTGGAGTTGTGGCTCAGTGGCAGAGCACTTACCTAGCATATGTAAGGCACTGGGTTCGATCCTCAGCACCACATAAAAATAAATAAAATAAAGGCATGAAAAAATTTTCTTTAAATAATAACAAAGAGGGGGTAGGGACATAACTCAGTGGTAGAGTGCTTGCCCAGCATGCAAAATACCTTGGGCCAAAAAAATATACTAATTTATTTGCCCAAAAGTTATATGTAAGTGAAAACCAAGTTATATGTAAGTGAAAACAGGAGTCACCCTTAAATGGGATGAAAGAAGTGTACTCGAGATATTTTGGGGACACAGACAAAAATGTATCTGAAATTGCTATGCAAAAGAAATTTAACCCAAGTGAAAGAAAACACTAGAAGGCAGTTTACCTCTATGCCATTTCTGGTTTTTCCCTAAGTGATATGAATCTGGAAAAATGCTTAACCCCTCCCAGTCTCAATTTTCTAATTCAGAATATAAGGAAGGTGGGCTGGGGATATAGCTCAGTTAGTAGAGTGCTTGCCATGCATGTACGAGGCCCTGGGTTCAATCCCTAGCACCACAAAAAGAAAAAGAAAGAAAAGAATGAAGGTAAGCCAGGTGCAGTGGTGCAGTCCTATAATCCCAGCAATTCAGGAGGCTGAGATAGGAGGATTCCAAGTTTGAGGTCAGCCTCAGCAATTTAGCAAGACCCTCAACAACTTAGAGAGACCCTTTCTCAAAATAAAAAATAAAAAAGGGATAGAGATATAGCTCAATGGCAAAACACCCCTGGGTTCAATCTCCAGTACCAAAAAGAAAAAGAAAGAAAGAAAATAAGCAAAGTAAATTAGACCTCCAGAAGAGACAATTCCAAGTTGAATTAAGGAAATACCACAATCTCAAAATGTAAGAAAAACAAGTTAATAATCAATCAAAAAATACTATTTCTGTATTGTTTCCATGTCTTCCACATTCATCTCCAATAGCATTATTTTAGTTTCCTTTTTCAAAGGCACTTTGCCCTCTTAGTCCTACAGAGTTCTCTCTGATGAGAAAATCTTCAATAACTCATTCATTTCAGTGAACTAAAACTAGATTCTAATATACAGTAAGATTCTTAACAAGAGGCTATCTCTTATTGCTGTGTGTATCCCTAGAATAATGTAGTACCTACGTGGAAGTAAATGCTCAATATTATTAGGTAAACAAATGAACTTGAGAAAAAAATAAAAGTTTTGTCTACATTGTTTTATTGTCCCCTTTCTGGTGATTATATTTCTTGCTCACATGCATTTGGTAAGCTTGCTATTTTTAATTAATAGAAACTAGTATAATCATATTATTCCCAGGAAAAATCTAAAACAAAAATGTTCTCTTGGAGATGTTCACTACAAATTCGGTTGTTTTGGGTTTTTTAATATTTTATTTTCCCTTCATTGTTACCAACCTTTTCTGATCTTTGCACACCACAACAGGAACTTTAGCGTGAAAATCAGATTCCACATCTACATATAATACTAATAAGAGAAAGAAAAAAAACAAGTAAGCTAACGTCAACATCTCTAAAGTATTTATTCTAATAGTAAACACTGAGTAAGAGTTTCCTTCTAAAAATCACTCTTATTGCTTCTGTGGGATAATCCACTTTTCTCATTATGAGCATCAACCCAATAGAATCTCTAACCTCTATTGGTGTCGTTTGCTGTATATCATAAACCACAGGTATAGTCCCAAATACTATCTGAAAATTACAATCACCTTAAGAAGAAAGGTCTTAACATCCCTAAAAGTTTGAATATTTCCAAGTACATAAAGTTGTTAAAACTTCAGAGATACAGCAAAGAAAGGACACCATTTACTTCTGAGGGCTATGTCCACAGGAGTCACAAAATGATGTCCTATCATGCTTTAAGAGCTTAGCTCATTTTAATTAACCCATGTTAAGTACAAGCTAACTCTGCTGGCCTTGTTTCCCATTAATATATGAAAAGTCTGCCTAATCAAAGCTCTTAAGACTAGACTAACATGATGAAGCACCTTTCCACCAACTTTCCACCTCTGTCTTTTTCTATACCTCCATGGTAGGCCCCATACCATAAATGTCTAATTAAAATAAAGATAGATGGATTAACATTATTTTATTTCAAATTCAAAGCAAGTCTTTCAGTAGAACTTGTTGGAATAATTACTCCAAAAAACATGTGCTTAAGAACTGTATGTCAGAAATTTCATTATGTATATGACAATGAATAAGAAACAAAGAGGTAGGGGCTGGGGTTATGGCACAGTGGTAGTGTGCTCGCCTAGCACACGAGAGGCACTGGGTTCGATCCTCAGCACCACATAAAAATAAAATAAAGCTATTGTGTCCACCTACAACTAACAAATAAATATTTTTTAAAAAAAAGAAAGAAAGAAACAAAGAGGTCAATAAGGGATTTGAAACAAATACGAAAACAAATCCTATACCTGACAGATCTCTACAGGAGATAATGAGAACATAAAGGAAGACATAATCAAATAGATTTCAAAATTAAGACTAGGTTTTTTAAACATGAATTTTATGACTTAAGATGACTACTCATTTATTTTAGTAGGAAAATATACTTTAAATATTTATTATTTATGATATGTTGGCACTCTGTCGATAAAAGCTATCTCTTATTTGTAATATCCTTTTAAGTTTTTGTGTAATTAAAAACAAGTATTGAGTAACAAAGAAGACTATATTAAAACACCTTTACAGGATAAACTGTAGCAAACTCTTTCTTTAAAAACTAATTTCTATCAGGCATGGTGGCACACACCTATAATCCCAGTGGCTCAGGAGCCTGAGGTAGGTGGATTACAAGTTCAAAGCCAGCCTCAGCAACTTAACAAGGCCCTAAGCAACTCAGCAAGACCCTGTCTCTAAATAAAATACAAAAATGGGCTTGGGATGTGTCTCAGTGATTAAGTGTGCCTGAGTTCAATCCCCAGTATCAAAAGAGAAAGAAAAAAAAATTCTGCCAGGTACTTCTGGTTCATAAAACTTATTTAATGTAATAAAAACAGCTGTTGCAGTAAAAGGTTAAAAACAGGTTATTGTGTACCAGGCACCTTTCTAAACTATGGCTTAATCCATTTTGTCCTCTTAACAACTTCATCAAAAAAAACACTGCCATTTCAGTGTTGGGAAAACTGAAGTACTAGCATCGAAATAAGTTGTCAAAGGGCAAACAGCCAAAAAGTGACATAATTAAAATTTGAGCCTGGAAAGTCTGGATCTGGATCGTGAGCTCTTAAGCATTTACTTCACAATAAGAAAAGCAGGCGCTATATGTGTTTGTTGCTCAGTGGTAGAGTATTTACCTAGAATGTAAGAGGACCTGGGTTCCATCACCAGAGTCGCAAAACAAAAACAAACAAAATGAAAGTAGTAAATTAAAATCAAGAAAATAATCTACTAGACTACGATATATGACTTGGGCTTGGTTTGACTAATATTGTTTTTAAATTTTTAAATTGTTTTTAAATTTTACTTAGAAGTATTTTTACCTATATCAAATGTCCTCAACAAAAGCAATCTAGACAGAAAAGGCACATATAAAATTGGTATGATTCAGCTAATGTAATATAAAATTATCAAAGTAATATAATTGTTTTAAGTGAGAAAAAACATATTTACCTAATGCATGCACACATTTTTATTGCATGTCTCTCCTTAACCTTCCTTTATCAATGACGTCCTAATGATTATAGGTTTTCTTGTCTTCTTTTACACATGAAATGCCCATAATATAGTAGTCCCTCCCTTACTTGCAGGGAATACTTTCTAAAACCCCCCAGTGAATATCTGAAACTACACATAATACTAAACCTTAAAAATACTATGCTTTTTTCCTATTCACACATACCTCTGACAAAGTATAATTTATAAATTAGTCACACTGAGAGATTAGCAACAATAACTAATAACAAAATAGAACAATTACAACAATATAATGTAATAAAAGTTATGTGAATGTGTTCTCTCTTGGGTGCAAGTTATTCCAACAGGTGATAATCTAATAAATTAATCCAATTAATCCAATTACATTATAGCAATTGGTAAACTATATTTTCTGGTATACCAATTAAACAAATATGTAAAAAGACACATTTACCTACCCATATATAATAGTGATTCAAATATACTAGCAGTTTTAGTTTTAATTTGGTTAGCTATATATGACCAACACAATTCATATACCTTTAAAAAGACAAATTTAAAAAGAAGAAAAAGAAACTTACCATTATTTTTTAAAATTCCAAGCACTTGTATCAGAAGATCTGGATGATTCATCTAAAAAATTTAAACTTAAATCAATACATTAATTTCAAAGTACAAGTAGCAGAACATTAGAGAGAACTCAACTTCATTAAAGAACAACATTTAAACAAAATTACTCTATTTTAAAATATGAGAATAGAATGTGTTTTTACTTTTATGTTCAATAAATTTGGGGGGTAGGGTGCTGGGAATCAAGTCCAGGGCCTAGCACATGCTAGACTATATCACTAAGCTACCCCTACATCTCACTTATGTCAATAAATCTTTCTTTTATTTTTTATTTTTAGCTGGAGAAGGACTCAATATCTTTATTTTATTTATTTATTTTTATGTGGTGCTGAGGATCGAACCCAGTGCCTCACGTATGCAAGGCAAGCGCTCTACCACTGAGTGACAACCCCAACCCCTCAATAAATATTTTTTTCCAGAAATAGAATATAATAAATGTAGCACTAATATTCTAGAAACACTCCTAAAATTAATGGGTTCTCACACCGAGAAAAGGTTCTAAAATTCTACAGCAAAACAAGTGAAAAAGAAACAAGTTTACTTCAATGATTGCTAGTGACTGTTAATAAGAATTTGTTAAGGTAAGAACTTTATAGTACATAGACAACTGGCAACTTGGCCAAAAGGCTTACAGTAAAATATTATTTACTATAACAAGTTTATCAAATGTTTAAAGAATACTTTGTTACTATTTTAAGTCTTCACAAATTAATCTTAAGGTAAATACATCAGGTTAAAAATTTAAAAACCGGGGCTGGGATTGTAGTTCAGTGGTAGAGCGCTTGCCTCACATGCGTGAGTCACTGGGTTCGATCCTCAGCACCACATTTAGACACTGTGTCCATCTACAACTAAAAAAAAATTTTTTTTTAATTTTAAAACCAATTTTCACTCAAATCAAATTTCCTTGAGCATAAAACTTATTAAAAAATTTTAAACATAATTTTGACTGATTATTTTAAATGTTTTACATCAATAAGTAAGCAATGGGGGCTGGGGTTATGGCGCAGTGGCAGCGTGCTCGCCTAGCACACTGGAGGCACTGGGTTCGATCCTCAGCACCACGTAAAAATAAAATAAAGCTATTGTGTCCACCTACAACTAAAAATAAATATTTTTTTTAAAAAAAGTAAGCAATGTTAGCAATGCTAACCAAACTGACACTGTCACTAATGATAATAGCTACTAATTCAAAGTATCCATTATGCATCAGGCACTAATATATGAAGGTAGGAAGGGAGAGGGAAGGAAAAATTTCCAAAAGTAGGGTTTAAGTCATTATATATAAATAATTTAATACAAAAGTTATTATCCTTGTTTTGGAAAGGAGGAAACTCAGATTCAAAAGTCAAGCAGTAACACGCTCTTTGCAGTCGAAATTTGAACCCAGATGTCTGGTTTTTATAGTGCTTTAGAAGTAAAAACTATTTAAGATATTCAAATATAAGCACTTTCCCTTTCATTATCTTCCTCTTCTGCTTCCTTTTTCCTCCATCCCATGTAATTTTTTACCTTCCCTATGTCTGAAACTTAACAGTAATTTCCAAAAGCACTGTTTAATCACAGTAACACTCTATAAGCCAGAGTTTTATACTCCTTTACACCCTCTCTAAAAAAATCATCCATTAAAATTACGAAGTACTGATTAAGATTAACAGGAAAGGTTCTTTTCTAAGTACTTACCTTGGGAGGAAATTTTATATCTATATTAACATCACTACTTTTTAGAGCAAACTTAGTCAGAGATGAGCCATACAACCTAAGTGAACATTCTGTAATAAAGGGAAAAAATGAAAGCATGAAACTATGTGCAAATATAGGAGCTCTAAAAAACAGCAGAAAGAAAAATGCATATGCTACAATTCTGTGTCTTTCATTTATAATACAAAGATTATAGAAGAATGGCACCCTTTCTAATATCTATGTAATAATAAAAATGTTTCCCAATTTTGGGGTACAGGTATAAAATGGGGAGAGAGAAATTACTCATAAAAGGTCAGTATTCAAACAAAATTTTAGTTAAAATTTATTTAGAAATGACTGAGAATATATTTATCATTCAATATACAATAGTAACAAATGTACTAACCCAGCTACAGTTATACTGTCACAAACTACATTTATTTATTTTTAGATAATTACATAAATATAAGAGATGGTACCTTGGGGAAATGACCATAGGCATTCAGTGCAAATGCTTTTTGGGGGGGCAAGGGGGTACCCGGGACTGAACTCAGGGGTATAGCCACTGAGCCACATCCCCAGACCTATTTTGTGTTTTATTTAGAGACAGGGTCTCAACTGAGTTGCTATTGCTAAGGCTTTGAACTCGCAATTCTCCTGTTTCAGCCTCCTTAAGTGCTGGGGATTACAGGTGCATGCTACTGCACTTGGCTAGTGCAAATGCTTTTTAAAAATACAGAGTGAAGCCAAGTCAACTGATGCTACAAATTTAAAACAAAACATTTCCTAGCTCTCAAGAGTTCACAGAACAAAATAACTAGAAACATCACTACCTACACTACCCACATACATCTTCCTCAGACTATCCAAAAAGAAAAAGAAAAGAAAAACTGTAACAAAGTATATTTTTAAAGGATCTCACCTGACAGCAAGTTGAAAATAATATATATGGTTGGTACAGATTAGATAGGTGGTTTTGTTTTGTAAAAGTTTAAGTTTATACTCAGTTGTATATATGTCTACTTCCCAAACTTGCAAAATGTCAGAAAGTCATTCAAGTCATTAAAATCATAAAAATTCATTTCTATGTTCATAATAACTTTACACTATTTTATACATAAAAACCATTTTTTTAAACATTTAAACAATTTAAACCATTTTTCTTATTAAAAAATTATGTTGTGCTATTATTGTTTTATTTTTTTGAAATATCTTTCTCACAAAAAGTTACTCATAAAACAATCAAATTCATATGCTTTTAAGAAGGAAAAAAATCATAAATTTACTTTAGTTCAAGAGGAAGCACATTGTTTTGTGATTTTAAAAATTAAATATAAAAAAAGTTTGTACCTGGTAAAAATGTTGTTATAACCTTTGACATTTCCTCCACAATTTCCTGACGAACTCGGAGGTCATCATCTGTTATTCCTTGTTCTTTTGCTAATTCAACAACTGCAATACTTAAAGCAGCCAAGTGGGCAGGGGAAGGAGGTGGCAGAGAACGAAGCTCACTTTCTTCCTGTTTTTCCTATTAGTGTAACATTTCACAACAATAACAAAAGAAGTTTCTATTTTAATGTCATATTTAGGAAGGAAGGAAGGAAAGAAGTAGTAACTAAAATATTCACATTCTATGCACCAGATATTAAGACACCTACAATACAGAAGTAAACAAAAGGGACAAAGTACTTCTACTTTTGTGAGGCAGGATACAAGGAATGAGAGGTGCAGCCAGAAGATTACTTTTAATTTTTCAAATTCGTTCTACTGTACTATTTACATAAATTCAGAAATTCTATATCAAAGTCAACATAAGTTAAACAGTTGATGATTTTGTGTAGCAAAAAAGATAAGACTGGGGGCTGGGGCTGTAGCTCAGTGGTAGAGCGCTTGCCTAGCATGCGTGAGGCACTGGGTTCGATCCTCAGCACCACGTATAAATAATAAATGAATAAAATAAAGATCCATCAACATCTAAAAAAAATATTAAAAAAAAAAAAGATAAGGCTGGGACTGGGGTTGTGGCTCACTGGTAGAGTGCTTGCCTAATACGTGTGAGGCACTGGGTTTGATCCTCAGCACCACATAAAAATAAATAAAATAAAGGTATTGTGTCCATCTACTAAAAAAATAAAAAATAAAGACTATCATGAGGTATAGCTGCTCTTCAATCATATCTAATCAACACTGGTGTTACAAGGTGAAACAGTCCTAGGAAAACTCCCCCTAGATCCTATCGTCACATTTGATATACTGCCTATTATTTACAATTGATTATTCTGTCATTTTATCCAATGCTAGCAAAAATGTTCAAAAACGAACCTCTACTTGGGGATGGGATTGTAGCTCAGCGGTAGAGCGCTTGCCTCACATGCGTGAGGCCCTGGGTTCGATCCTCAGCACCACATACAAAGCAATAAAATAAAGACATTATGTCCATCTACAGCTAAAAAAATATTTAATAAAAAAAAAAAAAAAAAAAAAGAACCTCTACTCTCCTAAAACTCTGAAAGCGAATCCAAACCAAGGAGCTAAGAAGGACTATGTTACATATGCACAAGGACTTTAATAAATCATTTTTCAGGTGATTAAAAACTGCTAATTGTAAACTTTCATAAAACAGGAAAATACAAAAATAAAAAATAACCCACAATCTCACATCCTACTGCCTCCATTTTTTGATATAATTGAGGTTTATATAATTGATATAACTGCAATTGATATAATTGCCTTTATTTTATTTGGTGTTATAACACAGGTATTTCCTATTAATAATTTTTAGTCAAGACACAAAGCTCCCATCAGATATAACCAAAACTAGTTGACTCCCTCTTCCCCAAAATATAGTTAAACAAAGACTCTGGTCCAGGGCTAGGGTTGTGGCTCAGCAGTAGAGCACCTGCCTAGCTAGCGTAGGTGAGGCACAGAGTTCGATCCTCAGCACCACATAAAAATTAAAGTATTGTTGTGTCTGCCTACAACTAAAAAAATATTTTTAAAAAAGACTCTGATCCATTCCTAATTTCACTCATTGTTACCATGTTCAGTTTTAACACAAGTAAAGCTTACTCAAGAGAATTATCAAATGTGATGAATTAATCAACCTTATTTTTGAAGTTTCTAAGACCATTTCTGCAACTCTAAGCCTTGGATGAGTATCTAAATTTTCAGGTTTATTTTTTAGGATTCATTCAAAGGATTAATAGGATTAATACTTAATGAAAAAAATGAAAAGACATTATTAACATGCTACAAAATAATGTGTGTGTGTGTGTGTGTGTGTGTATAAAATACACACACAATTACCACAAAATGTTCTGAGTTATATTGCCAGATTGTCATGAATAAGAACATAAAAGACAATCAAGGATCATACTTCTCTATCAATGCTATGAATAAGCCTATGCTACTTCCTTTAGGATATTCCATCAAATATTCTCACTGATAGCCTTATGTCATTGATCATCCTTATATCCTTACACTATCCTTTCTCACTAGTATTACCAATGAAATCCCTGTCCCTATGTAACTTACATTCTAGCTAAGAGGAAAAGATAATAGACAGATATCATGTCAGGTAGTGCTATAAGAAAAAATAAAACAGGGTATGAGAGTATAGAACAATGGGAAGCAGGCATTGTTTTAGAACAGTGTGGACAAAAATGGCCATTCTGACTTAACACTTAAGCAGAGACCTGAATGAAGTGAAAGGGTGAGACATTTAAGTTTCTGGGAAGAGAGCACTCCATACAGTGAAAATAGCATCTGAGATAACAAAGTCCCTAATCCTATTTGAAAAGACCAACAAGAGGGTTGGGGGTATGTTCAGTGGTGAATTCCTGATGTATTCCAGAAAGAATTATACTTTAGGCTAGGAAAACTTGTCCAAGAGGCAAAAGTCTCCTATGTAGTCTCCCATTTCCAACCTTTAGGCTTCATTTCATTCTCCATATTGGTACAATTTATTCTCCTATTTAAAAACTTCAACTAATCTTCAACAAAATACTTGTAAATTAAATTTACCAGCATATTAAAAAAAATTGCACAAGCTGGGCATGATGGTGCATGTCAGTAATAGCAGCAATTTGGAAAGCTGAAGCAGGAGGATCTCAAGTTTTAGGTCAGCCTCAGCAATTTAGTGAGTCCTAAACAACTTAGCAAGACCTTGTCTCAAAATTTAAAAAAGAAGCCAGGCATGGTGGCACATGGTGGTAATCCCAGCAGCTCAGGAGGCTCAGGCAGGATGATTACGAGTTCAAAGCCAGCCTCAGCAAAAGCGAGGCACTAAGCAACTCAGTGAGACCCTGTCTCTAAACAAAATACAAAATAGGGCTGGGGACGTGGCTCAGTCATTAAGTGCCCAAGTTCAATCTCTGATACTAAAAAAATAAATAAATAAAAAGAATTTAAAAAATAAAAAGGGCTAGGGATGCAGCTCAGTGGTTAAGTGCCCCTGAGTTCAATCCCCAGTACCCTATTACCAAAAAAGAACTGTACACCATGATCAACTGGGATTTATTCCTGAAATGCAAGGATGGTTCAACATACCAAAAATGACCAATGTAATATGCCACATTGACAGAATGAAGGGTTAAAAACCCACATGATTTTCTCAACTGGTGCAGAAAATGTATCTGATAAAATTCAATATCCTTTTGTGGTAAAAACACTCCACAAACTAAAATAAAAGGCCTTAACATAGTAAAAGCCATACAGGAAAACTCGTAGCTAACATCAATGATGAAAGATTGAAAGCCTTTCTTCTAAGAGCAGGAGCAAGGATGCCTGCAACTCTCTTTGCAGATATGATTTTATACGTAGAAAACCCTAATATTTACATACACACACAACAGAAAAAAAATAAATTCAACAAAGCAGCAAAATACCAAGTCAACAAACAAAAATCAGCTGCATTTCTATACACACACAATGAACAATCTAAAAGAAATTAAGAAAACAATTCCATTTACAACACCCTCAAAAAAGTAAAATACTAAGAAATGATATAACCAAAGAAGTAGCAAAATGAAAACTATAAAACACTGCTGACAGAAACTTAAAAGAGGCAAACATATTCTATGTTCATAGATTGGAAGACTTAATATTGTCAAAATGTGCATATGTGCCTAAGATATCTACAAAAATCAATGTAATCTCTATCAAAAATCCCAATGAGTTTTTTTTTTAACAGAAATAGAAAAATCAGTCCTAAATTTCACATGAAATCTCAAGGGACCCCCAGATAGCCAAAACAATCTTGAAGAGCAAAGCTGGAAGACTCACACTTCTGGTTTCAAAACTTACTACAAGCCAGGCTCAGTGGCACACGCTTGTAATCCCAACACTTTGGGAGGCCAAGATAGGAAAATTGCGAGTTCAAAGCCAGTCTCAGCAATGGCAAGGCGCTAAGCAACTCAGTGAGACCCTGTCTCTACATAAAACACAAAATAGGGCTGGGGATGTGGCTCAGTGACCGAGTACCCCTGAGTTCAATCCCTGGTACCAAGAAAAAAAAGAAGAAGAAAAAAAAACTTACTACAGAGCTACAATAATCAGAAGAGTATGGTTCTGGCATAAAGACAGGCACATAGACCAATGAAACAAAGTGGCCTAGAAATAAAGCCTCACACATATGGTCAAATGATTTCTTTTCTTCTTTTTCCCCCACCACCAGCACTAGGGATCAACTCAGGGCATCATGCATGCTGGCAAGCACACTACCACTGCACTATATACCCAGGCTCTCAAATGATTTCTTGACCAGGGTCTCAAGGTCATTCAATGAGGAAAGGATAGTATTTTCAACAAATGGTCCTGAGAAACTGAATACCAAAATGCAAAAGAATGACCTTCCATCGTACCCTATACCTTACGCAAAATTTAACTCAAAACAGATCCATGACCAAAATGTTAAGCCTAAAACTATAAAATTCTTAGAAGAGAAGGGAAAATCTTCATGACACTGGGTTTAGTGATGACTTCTTAGATATGACACTAAAGGCACAGACAATAAAAGAAAAAATAGACAAACTGGACTGCATGATAATTTTAAACTTTTGTTCATCTGAAAGGAAATTAGGATGAACTTAGAGAGGCTGAGACAGGAGAATTCAGATACAAAAATAAACAAGAAACTAAATCTGCCCAATTTGACTACTGGATATGTTAGTCTAAAAGAGAAAATAAGCAGACAAACAAAATATAGTGTATTAGGTTTTCTGTTCAAGGATCTTTAGGAACTGCTATGAGAACAGAGGGAATGAGTACCTAACCCAGACTTGCTAGGAGGGTCAGGTAAGAAAATAGTTGTCAGAGAAGATTCCTGAACTGAGACTTAGAAATAAGAGGTTATATAGTATTAGTGTTATAACTTTAAAAAGAAAAATTAAATAACTAATATTCTAATATAGTTTTAAAATCACTCTACTCCTATCTGTATCTATGAGATGTTTTAATAAAAATAACTAAAAAATTACAAATTCCCCAAGTCAAAAGTTGAGAAAGGCTTGCAAGGTCTGCACTTCTCCAGTTTCATGTCATACTCTTTTCCCAGTAGTTCTTTGCTCCCCTCTTGTAGATTCTTTCAGTTTCTCATGTGCCATGTCCATTCCTCTCTACAGACCTGTATTCATACTTTTTTATGTAAAATGCTCCATACCTTTTTGCATTTTAAACTACTACTTTAAAGTTCAACTCAAATGTCAATTTCTCAGAGATGCCTTCCCTATTCTAAGATCAAGTAAAATACCTTTGCACATTTCCTTAGCACAACCTATAATAAGACTCATATACTTAAACCCTTATTCACTAGTTCTTGAGAAACAGGACAGGAACTGTAACTATCTTATCCATTAATGCCTAGACCTAGTAATCAATAAATATCAACTGGAGGGACAAATTGTACTTGACAGATTTAAACTTAGAAATCGACATTCAATATTTTTCAGAATGAACAAACTGCTCTCGAGAAGGGTCCCCACTCCTGACGAATTAAGATAAAGAAGGCAATCATAGCTCTCAAAGCTATCATGTCAGTTACTAATGTAAGATTGGAAAAAAATCTCATTTTTATGTTGATAAATAAAAAAATACTTGATATAGTTTACCATTTAAAAACCAATATAGTTTTTTGTGGGGTGTTTTTTGTTCTGTTTTGTTTTTGGTATCAGAGATTGAACTCAGGAGTACTCAACCACTGAGCCACATCCCCAGCCCTATTTTTTGTGTTTTATGTAGAGACAGGGTCTCACTGAGTTGCTTAGCGCCTCGCCATTGCTGAGGCTGGGTTTGAACTCACGATTCTCCTGTCTCAGCCTCTCAAAGTGCTGGGATTACAGATATGTGCCACCGTACCCGCCTTAAAAACAAATACAGTTTTTTTGTTTTTTTTTTAAATTTTATAGACATTTGTTTTATTTATTTATTTATACGTGGTGCTAAGGATTGAACCCAGGGCCTCCCGCATGCGAGGCAAGCGTTCTACCGCTGAGCTACAATCCCAGCCCACAAATACAGTTTTTTAAAAGAACTTACCAAAATATTTTTCTTATGTCGTTTCTCTTTTATGTGTTTATGAGCTCCTTGGATGTTTTCAATGTGAATCAAGCAAAGTTTGCACAGGTATCGGCAATTGGTATATTCTGGTGATCGCTGAAGAGACAAGATAAAAAATGCATTTTTTTCAAAAAAACATTTTCAAAAAACAGAAGTCAATTATTGAACATATATGTGAATATCACAATTCCATGACAGACAGACATAAAGCAATGAAGGAAGTTTTTAATAAACAAATCAGTACTTATACATCCAAGTACTTTTCAAAATAGTCATCATACATTATATATAAATTTCAAACAATATCATAATAATCCTAAATATATTTACTACTCATCCAGTATCATCTTTAGGGCCTAATGTAAGATAAGAAAAGTAGTCTTGCTACTAAGTCTTATTCCAATGCTGTCCTCATTGTCCTGATTTCAAACTTAACTTTTAGTCTATTTATTTATTTGGTACTGGGGATTGAACCTAGAGGTGATTTACCACTGAACTGTATCTCCAGTCTTTTTTATTTTTTTATTTATTTTTTGAGACAGGGTCTTACCAAGTTGCTTAGGGCCTCACTAAGTGACTAAGGTTGGTCTTGAACTTGCAATCCTCCTCCTGCCTCAGCCTCTTGGGTTGGTGGAATTACTTGGTGCCATTGTACCCAGTTTATCTTTTAGTCTTTATGTTTTAAAAAATAAAATAAAATCTACCATCATTAGGGGATTTCAGAAGAACAGATCACACATGTGCAAGACAATTTCAAAAGGTGAATTCTAAACATTCCAATCAGCCACAACAACATGGGAATAAATGAATAACCTCTTAAGGCAACAACTTTGAAGGAAACAACAATTTTGACATAGAAAAGCATCAGTCACAATGAGATAGAGGACAGGGGAAGTAGGTAAGGTCAGGCAGCTCACACCAGCAACTCCTGAGCTGCTCTTGCTAAACCACAGACATCCTGCTAGTATTTGATTAGACCAAGCAACATGCTACCTAACTACAATATAACTGTGCTCTCAGGTCAGTAAAAGAACTTCCCACTCGAGGAAATACTATGAATATTATCTCCTCCTATGCAAACTCATCCCCCTAGATAATATTAACAGGAAATCCACAGAAGGTAGGCACAGTTCAGCCTTTGAGCATGTCTGCCCTTAGCCCCTGAATGTGTCTTCTGCTTCAAAATGAACTTTCTCTCTGCCACTGAAATTGATGCATCATTTTTGTTTTTGTACCAAGAATTGAACCCAGGGGCACTTAACCACTGACTCACATTCTCAGCCCTTTTTGTGTTTTATTTTGAGACAGGCTCTTGCTAAATTGCTTAGGGCCTCACTAAGTTGCTAAAGCTGACTTTGAAGTTGGGATCCTTCTGCCTCGGCCTCCCAAGTCGCTGGGAGTTCGGCCACCACGCCCGGCTTCTCTGATGCATCTTTAGTACATGTGCTGCCAAAGTGAGCAATAATTCATCTTCAAATTCTTTTCTGCAATGTGGTCAAGAACCTGGAGAGCTTGAGTAGATGTCTCCTCTGTCTCTGGAGACTTTCTCAAACCCCTGACAGTGACAACAACACTTTACTCATTACTGTGTACTTATACTCTCGAAATAATAATAAAACAATAATTACTGATTTTCTGCTAGGTACAAGGTAGTATGCTAGGTGTTTCATATACAATTTATCCTTTTAACTCCCCTAATAATCCAATAAGATTGGTATTATTTTCATTCTTTGTTTTCAACTGTGGAAACAAAAAGCTCATACAAACTGCAATGTTCACAAGGATACAGCAGTATACTAAGTAGGTGATACTGAATTTCAATTCATATATGTCTGAATTTCAAGCCAATACTCCGAATTTCAAGCCAATACCCATAAGATTGTTAAAATAAAGAGCCTCGGGATATAGCTCTAACGCAGAGCACTTAACTAACAAGGTCCTGAATTCAATCTGTAGCACCACAAAAAAAAAGTTGCAAAATTTAAAAATTACAAAAATGCTGGGCTGCAGTTGTAGCTCAGTGGTAAAGCACTTGCCTCGAGCACTTGCCTTGGATGTATGAGGTACTAGGTTCAATCCTCAGCACCACATAAAAATAAATATACTGTGTCCATCTACAACTGAAAAATATATTAAAAACAATTACAAAAATGCAATAAATAGATGCTAAATTTTAAAACACTGTTTCTAATGCCTTACACTGAAACTTCAACAACTTCAATTTTTATTTCAGGTTGATATTCAATATTCAATAGGCTGAAGCTCCTGACAAAAAGATTTTCTCATCTCAGAATATGATTTTCTTTAAATGGGAAACCTGCCCCAAATTTAGCAAGAGATTTAAGAAAATAAAAAATTGTTTAGTAAACTCAACATTTATAAAATAACTATTCACCTTATAACAACACTATCAGGATTCTCCATTTTACCAACAAATGAACTAAATCTAAAGAATCCAATCAACATTTTTGTTTTTGGTACTGGGGACTGAACTCAGAGGGACTCAACCACTGAGCCACATCCCCAGCCCTATTTTGTGTTTTATGTAGAAACAGGGTCTCACTGAGTTGCTTAGCACCTCCCTGTTGCTAAGGCTGGCTTTGAACTCGCAAATCTCCTGTCTCAGCCTCCCTAAGTGCCAGGATTACAGGCTTGAGCCACCGCACCCAGCTTCCAATCAACATTTTAAAAGGGTTGTTTGTCTTCTATATTAAGAACAGAAGCAGGAAAATCTTACTGAAGCCATCAGCATATTGCAATAATCCAGAAAAGAGATGATAAGAGTGATGAAGGTGGTAAAAAGGAATTAAAATGTTAGTAAACATCTAGATTCTTTTAGTAAGAAAAGCTTGGAATAATAATGAACAAGGAGTCAGAAGTCCAAGAATGATATCTTAACTAACTTTGAACAAATCTTTATCAGCCACAGTTATCATAGGAATAAATGAATAACCTCTTAAGGCAACAAGTTTGAAGGAAACAACAATTTTGACATAGTAAAGTATCAGTCACAATGAGATAGGGAACAGGGGAAGTAGGTGAGGTCAGGCAGCTCACACAAGTAACTCCTGAGCTGCTCTTGCTAATACTTGCTCTTAGTAATTTTTATTACTAAATAATAAAAATTATCCTGCCTGATAAAATAATTCAATTTTACAAGTAGCTAATCTGTATTTGGTGCTTACAAACTACCAGGTATTGTGCCAAGAATTAACTTACTTAATCCTCTTAATAACTCCATGATCTGGGTGTTATTTTTATCAACCTCTAATGAAAAAAAAAATGAGGTTTAAAAGGCTACATGACATATCCAATGTTATCCACCCAGTAAGTGGTAGAACTAGAACCACTGATTCCAAATTCCATGCACTTGACCACACTATATATACTCCCTCTAATTATGAACAAACTGCTATGTGCAAGGCATTGTTATAGACAAAATATTAAATTAGACAAAAATGCTCTCATCATCATGAAGTTTCTAGTTTCACAGAAGAAATATATGAAGACTGTTCAAATATCTCCCTTATTATAGCTACAATATTTTATTTTACCATAAACTAACACACTAATCTTTTTTCAACTTTCTGTAGACAAGCTAGAATACAGATTTCTGTGCATGGAGATTCTAAGTACTTCTAAGTTAGTACTTAGTATTCACTTATAAGGAAATTTGCCCTCTTAATGTAAATGGTTTGAATTTATGTCTTCTTTGGTAAGTGGCAAAAATCTATATATTCATTCTTAAATTAATCTATGGGTACACTGAGAACCAAAGGACCTGATGAAATGAAATAAACTTAAGGATAACAGTCTTAATGAGTATACAAAATCAGTAAAGAAAAAATTACCAAGGACACTGACTCAAGTCAATCACTCTTCTATGATCCCCTTTTCAAATCATGTTACTACTACTGTTTGCTTACTTGTCTTTCTCTAACTAGTAGACTCTTAGAAAAGCAGTGTCATGTTTTTAAAAATGTCAGTCTTGCCTGGATTCAACTATTTATCAGCAGCTGATGATACAGGAAAGGCACTCAGTTTTATCTTGAAAATGGACATACCAGAAATAACTATTAATTTCAGGCTTAGAAAGTGGGAAGACTAAGTAAAGATAGAACTGCTAATTGCAAATAAGACTTTCTTCTAATTAGGATACTTTGACACTAGCTACATAACCCGATGTCATGAGCCTCCTTTTTTTTTAAATTTTTTTTTTAGTTGTAGATGGACACAATACCTTTATTTTACTTTTATGTGGTGCTGAGAATCAGACCCAGTGCCTCACACGTGCTAGGCAAGCGCTCTACCACTGAGCTACAACCACAGCCTGAGCCTCCATTCTTTAGTATTACTTTTTATTTTCATGTGGCGATACTCTGTCCTAAGTTCTATTAGTAAACAGGATTGCATTTGTCAATCTAGATATCATCTCATTTTTCTAAACTAAACAAAATCATACCATTTCTTTCTTTCCTTTCTTATTTTTCAAGAATGATGACCCATACTGATGATTTTCTCCTTTAATACCTACTATTGTTTTCATTGTTGAAACTAGGAATTACTTCTCAGAAACAAGATACTAATGACTAGGATAGTTCCTAGTTCTTAATAACTATTCAGTAAACACAGGAGAAAAAAAGGATAAAACAGAAAATCAAGGAAAAAAAGAGAAAGTCTAATAAGTTTACAGTAGTATATTTTAGTTAGTTTCCATCAATACAAATGGACTTTTAACTTCTAACGGGAAGAAAGAGTCATTTTCACCAATATATGCCTATTGTCTAACATAGTACTTAGCACATAACAAGCATTTGTACCTATTTAATGAAGGAATAAATCAGGTCAACAAACGTATTCTATAAAGGGCCAAAGCAACATTTTGGTAAATACTTTATGCATTGGAAAATAGAAAACATTTTATTTTAAAGGCCATATGGTTTCATTTGGCATCTATTCAATTCACCTTTGCCATGGTAACATGAAAGCAACCCTAGACAATACCTAAAAATTGAGCACAGCTATATTCTAGTAACTGTTATAGAAAAGGAGGCCACAATCAAAAACACAAAAACAAAACAAGGAAGTAGAACATAGCTGGCCAGCCTCTGTGAAGAATAAATGAAGTCAGCTCATAAACATGAATATTTGCTAAACATAGGGAAGGCAGGAAAAAAAGGAGAGAAAGAAGGAAGGAAAGAAAGAAAAAGGGAAAGGAAAGATAAATGCTACTTCTGTCTTATCAACAAAAGAAAAATAAAGAGAGTTATACTTAGGAAAGAAAAGCTATGAAACCTATATTCCCTCTAAATAACTAAAACAACAGCATACTTTTTCAAGTCGAAAGATGTGATCTCTTTCTAAGCGTTCTTCTGCTTGTTTCAAGCCTAGCCTCTGCTCAGGTGTCAATGTAGATTCATCTATCACAGTGGCATTTTCTAAATAGTCCATCTCTGAAGAATTTTCTTTATTAGATTCATCACTCTTCACTTTACCTATAAAAGGAAGCAATCACTTAGTTATCTCAGCAATGATAACTTTTTTTTAAAAATTAATGAAAATAAAATAATTTTTACACATACAGAAAAAATGTATTTTTCCTTATATTTTCCTTGATCATACAAGCTGTCATATGTACATAAAACATAAGAGATAAACATAGCCTAGTGTAGTGCTGCATGCTTGTAATCCCAACAACTCAGAACACTAAGGTAGGAAGAGGATCCCGAGTTTAAGGCAAGACAATTTAGTGAGACCCTCAGCAACTTAGTAAGATCTATCTCAAAATAAAAAGTAAAAAGGAGCCGGGCGCAGTGGTGCACGCCTGTAATTTCAGCACTTTGGGAGGCTGAGACAGGAAGATCACAAGTTCAAAGCCAGCCTCACAACGGTGAGGTGCTAAGCAACTCCATGAGACCCTGTCTCTACATAAAACACAAAAATAGGGCTGGGGATATGGCTCAGTACCCCTGAGTTCATTCCCCGGTACCAAAAAAAAGTAAAAAGGTTGGAGATGTAGCTCAGTGGTAAAGCGCCCTGGATTCAATCCCCAGTACCAAAAAGAAAAAGAAAAAAAATTTACACACACACAAATATATACATATGCATGTATGCACACACATAGGTGTATATATATGTACACCTGCATATATACACACACATATATAAGACATACATGGCATCAAAATTCATGAAGAGAAGTTAGGGGTGTGGCTCAGTGGTACAGCACATGCCTAGCATGCATAAGGTCCCAACTTCAATCCCCAGTATAAAAAAATATATATACTTCATGTATCAAATGCCTGACTTTTTCTTCCAAGATATATATCTAATTGAGACTATACTACACAAAGTTAACAATCATCTTTTTAAAAATATTTTTTAGCTGTTGATTGACCTTTATTTTTATTTATTTATTTATATGCGGTGATGGGAATCAAACCCAGTGACTCATACATGCTAGGCAAGCGCTCTACCACTGAGCCACAACCCCAGCCCACAACATAACCATCGTTAAAGGATATCTGAAGTCAACTGGATAAAAAGCTATTCTAACATTCAAAGATTAAATCACTGAACTAAAAACACTAAGAATTGAAAGAACATACATAGACCACAAACCCGTCTCCCAATTAGATTGCAATCTCTCGAAAGCACAGATTATTTGTTTTCATCTTTGCTTTTCTAGCATCTAGCAATATGGACTTGGCATACAGTAGGTTCTATACCAATGTGATTTTTTTTTTCTTTTAAGGTAAATTGAATCATGTTGTTTTCTTGTTTAAAATATTTATTTCTTTCTCTCTCTCTCTTTTTTTTTTTTTTTAATGTGTGTTTTTGGTTTTGTTTTGTTTTTTGAAACTGGGGATTGAACTCAGGGGCACTTTACCACTGAGGTACATCCTCATCCCTTTTACGTTTTATTTTGAGACAAAGTCTACTACATTGCTGAGAGTCTTGCTAAATTACCTACTCTAGCCTTGAATTTGTGATCCTCCTGCCTTCTGAATTGCTGAGATTACAGGTATGCACAGGTGTGTACCATGGTGCCTAATTTGTTTAAAATACTTAAAAGGTAGCTGGGCTGGGTGGCATATATCTATAATCCCAGTGATTCAGGAAGCTGGGAGAGGAGGATCACAAGACCAAGACCAGCCTGGGCAATTTAGTAAGACCCATCTCAGAATAAAATACAAGAAGGGCTAGAGATGTGGCTCAGTGGTAGAGAACTTGCCTTACACACACAAGGCCCTGGGTTTCATTCCTGGGACTGCAAGAAAGAAAAAGATAAAATACTTGAAAAGATTTCAAGGAGTTCAGAATAAAGTTAAAACCTCGTAGTATATTATGTCTATCCTCATGAAGGCAGTAAATAGAATAAATACAAAATTTCAAATTGTAATAAATGCTATAAAAGAATAAAGTCAAGGAACTAAGCTGAAAAACAACTTTAGATATGGGAGTCAGAAAAGGCTTCTCTGAGGAGTCATCATTTAAGCCAAAACCTAAAGAAAGAGAGCTAACTTGCCTATATCTCTTTTTTTTTTTTTTTAAATATATTTTTTTTAGTTGTAGATGGACACATTGTCTTTATTTTATTGCTTTGTACATGGTGCTGAGGATCGAACCCAGGGCCTCACGCATGCGAGGCAAGCGCTCTACCGCTGAGCTACAATCCCAGCCCTTGCCTATATCTCTTAACCTCATGTCTTGGCCTAACACTTTCCGTTTCTTTCATACCAAATATATCATAGTATTACTGCTGTTTCAAATACCTATACTATTCTCTTCTCCATAAATGCCCTCCCAATTTAGTCAGTAATATTTACCTTTCTTTTATAAAAATAATTTATAGATTCTTTGATGCTAATAGTCAGGTCTTACTTAACCTTGTACTTTCAAATTTTAATGCAATGTCTTGGCCAAAACTCACACTTTAATAAAAGCTTGTTAAATAAATAATTTGGATGTATCTAAAAGCACTTCCAAAATGCAATGCCCAGAGATAATCAATAAAAAATTCTCTACTTTATCCTCAAAAGCCAACTATATGCCACCTAGAGGAACTGTGAGTCAGTTCTATCTTTTGATATCTCTAATTTTGTAAACAAAGAAGAAATACTATACTTCTGGATATGGCACATTTCCTACCAAAGGGCACAGGAGTTTCTAGAATAAAAAGGCAAACTCTTAGATAAGTTATAAAAAGGACTCAAACACCCTAAATGTGGCTAGGTTAGATAAGTATTTCTTAAATTATAGTAAGGGGAACAAAAATGCACTGTGAACAATTTGCAATTATGTCCTAATATTGGGGGGGAAATTTAGTTTTTTAGCAAGCATTTTCTTATGGAAATAAAAGAAAAAATAAAATCCGAATTTTATTTCCATATTTCATTGAAAAGAAGAGTCGTAAGACACCATAATAATAATATAATATTCTCTCTTCTCTATGTATAACTTGCCCTGTGACAAGGCAAGTAACATCAGCAAACCCTATAAAATTATCATTTCTGCCAGCATAAAGAATTAGAGAAAGATATCTTTCTTTAAAATCAGAAAAAAAAGAAATTATTTAAGTTTTTGGAACAACATATAAAATAAAATGGTATCAGGCAGAACATCCCAAACTATGTTCCACGTAACACTAGCTCCATGAGGTTAATACCTTAATCAAATAACTTGCATAGATGTGTTCAGAGAGACAGAAAAATCAGTGGTTGCCCATAACAGAAGGGGCTAACTGTTAATGGATATAGAAAATCTTTGGAGGGTGAGGAAAACATTCAAAAATTAGTAGTGATGGCTGTGTGACTTGGTGAGTATACTAAAACCCACTGAATTATACACTTTAAAAAGATGAATTTTACAGCATGTGAACTATATCTCAATAAAATAATTATATTTAAAAGAATAAAATATGAGCCGGGCACGGTGGCTCACGCTTGTAATCCCAGCACTCAGGGAGGCTGAGACAGGAGAATCGCGAGTTCAAAGCCAGCCTCAGCAATGGCGAGGCGCTAAGCAAGCAACTCAGTGAGACCCTGTCTCTACATAAAACACAAAATAGGGCTGGGGATGGGGCTTAGTGGTCGAGTGCCCCTGAGTTCAATCCCCAGTACCAAAAAAAAAAAAAAAAAAAAAAAAAAAAAAAAAAAAAAAAAAAAAAAAAAAAAAAAAAAGAATAAAATATGACATAGTAATAAGGACTATGACAAAAGTTAAACATGTAAAAAGAATATGGCTTATCAGAGGTGAAAATGGGGGTTATTAATGAGCAAGAGCCTCCTTAATAAAGCATAAGTTCAGAGAGCTAACCATACAGACATCTAGGGGATGAGTGTTCATGGAAGACAAAAAAGCAAATACAAAGGCCCTTAGGTGGACATTTCCATTCACATTTCAGGAAATACAGGAAAACTATGCAATTAGAGCAGAAATTGAGAAGTAGATGAATAAGGGCAGAGAAGTGGGGAAGCGTCATATAGAGCCCCGCTACTCACTGCAAAAGCACTAGCTAAAGTATGTGAGGGAATCACTGAAATACTTTAAATAGCAGTAACATGATTTGACTCATTTTAACAGGATTCTTTTGGCTATGTTAAAAGCACAAAAAAAGGGTGATATGAGTGAAAATAAGGAGATAAGTCAGAGTATGCTGCTCAAAAGTATGATCCTGATCTGCAGTACCAGCAGCACCAGCAGTTCAGAGCCTGCTAGGAATGCAGTTTCTCAGGCTCCACACCAAACTTTCTGAATCAAATCACTGGGAATGATGGCCAGGAATTTCTATTTTCATATGATTCCCAGGGAATTCACATGCATATCAAAGTTTAAGAAGCCCAGATCAAGAACACTCTTCCCTCAAATACTCACCTGTCTCATTCACCTACTTCCTTCAGGTATGTGCTTTAATGTCATGTTCTCAATGACTAGTTAAATTACAACACTACCAGCAGCAGCATTAATTCCTATTTTTTCCTGATTTATTTTTCTCATATGACTTATAACCATCTAACTTGCTATATATTTTTCTCATTTATTTTGTTTATTGTCTGTCTCTTCCCATTAAAATACTGACTCCATAAGGGCAGTGTTATGTGTTTCATTCACTGCTATATTTCTAGATACTAGATTAGTACATGGCACACAGCAGACATCCAAAAAAAAAAAGTACTGAATAGATGGATGGAAGAAGGAAAAATGGTGGAAATACTGGATGAGAGCTGAAGTTGGGCCTAATGGAAAATGCCGATCAAATTTCTATATAACCTATTAAGTCAATTAGATATTGATTTTAAAATGTAAAGATTTCATCATTTTATCAAGGAATAATCTAATGAGAAATCATTAATTCAAATATTAACTTTTCACATGAGAAGTACTATAGTACTATAAATCTTTTTTTTTTGGTACCAGGGATTGAACCCAGGGGTGCTTAACCACTGATCCACATTCCCTACCCTTTTTATCTTTTATTTTGAGACAGGGTCTCACTAAGTTGCTTAAAGCCTCGCTAAGTTGCTGAGGCTGGTTTTTTTTGTTGTTGTTTTTATTTTTGTTTTTTTGCCTGATGTCACATGAATTCATGTTTGAGTAAATTTTCAAGTGAATCTGGGGACACACACAGCCCCATGCCACAAAGGCAGGGTGAAGACTTACAAGGTAAAAAGTAGCTGTAGGTTTCACCCTGTGGCTGAGGCTGGTTTTGAACCTGTAATCCTCCTGTCTCAGCCTCCCAAGCCACTGGGATTACAGGCATGTGCCACCTCATTCAGCTGAATCATTTTTATTAATTTGCTAAACTAATCTTCCCAAAAAGGACCTCTACTTGGTCTACTAGCTTCCTTAAATTAGCTTCCTTAAACTATTTCAATTTGTTCTGCACATTAACACATAACAAAATTACATTTAATTGGAATAAAATAATAGTAACACATGATACGCTCTGCCCTGCATGCTTACTACTGTAGTTTGGATCTTAAGTTTTGGTTCCCAGTGTGGGTAGTGGTAGAACCCTTAAGAGGCTGGGCATAATTGGAGGTCTCTGAATCACTGGAGGTATGTTCTCAAAGGATAGTTGGACCTCAGCTTCTCCTTTTTGCTCTTTGTTTGTGATAGGGGGAATGAACCCAGGAACATTCTACTACTGAGCTACAATCTCAGTACTTTTTATTTTGAGACAGGGTCTTGCTAAATTGCCAAGGCTGACCTCAAGCTTGTGATCCTGCAGCCTCATCCTCCCAAGAAGCTGGATCTTTTTATTGTCTTTCATGTACAAGTCATGAGGTGAACACTTTTACTCTGCCACATGCTCCCCACAATGATATACTGCCTCACCATAGGTCTAAAAGCTGATCATAGATTAGGAACTCCAAATCAATGAGTCAAAATAAACCTTTTATGGGGCTGGGGCTGTAGCTCAGTGGTAGAGCACTTGCCTAGCATGCGTGATGCACTGGGTTCGATCCTCAGCACCACATACAAATAATAAATGAATAAAATAAAGATCCATCAACAACTAAAAAAATATTTAAAAAATTTTAAAAATAAACCTTTTATGGGGCTGGGGTTGTGGCTCAGTGGCAGAGTGCTTGCCTTGTCCACATGAGGCACTGGGTTTGCTCCTCAGTACCACATAAAATAAATGAGAAAAATAAAGGTATTACATCCACGTTCAACTAAAAATTATATATTAAAAAAAATAAACCTTTTATAAGTTCACTGTCTTGGACTTTTGTTATAGTAAAAGAAAGCTGACTAATATACCTACAATGTCAGGTACTACATAAAACATTCTACTAGACTCTTAAAACTAACCTTTACAACATAGGCACCACCATTTCCACTTTAAAAAAGAGTGGAGAAACAGGTCTGGGGTTGTAACTGGTAGAGCACTTGCCTAGCATATGTGAGGCACTGGGTTTGATTCTCAGCACCACATATAAATAAATAAAATCCATTGACAACTAAGAAAATATTCTTTTAAAACATGAAGAAACAAAGATATATTTGAAGGAATAAGCAGTTTATCCAAGATTACAAAGTTATTAAGTGGGAAAGATAGAATCAAAAACATGCATTTCACTCCAGCCTATATATCTATCTCACTATAATACCTTTTTTACTTAGCTTTTTTTTTTGCTCCCCTTTTTTTTGACTGTACTTGGGATCAAACCCAGGTCCTTGAGTATGCAAAGGCAAGTACTCTATCACTGAGCTAGCCATAGGTCTAGATTCTTTGTTACTTTTATTTTTTTAAATATTTTTTTTTTTTAGTTGTAGATGGACACAATATCTTTGTTTATTTTTATGTGGTGCTGAGGATGGAACCCAGTGCCTCACACATAGGAGGCTACCACTCTACCACTGAGCTACAATCCCAGCCCTTTTTGTTACCTTTTTGAAAGAAGGATCTTTAAATCAGATTTTTCAGTAACTCACATGACCAGACTCTTAACTAAACAATCTTTTCTTTGATTCTTAATTAAACAATCTTTTCTTTTGTGCGGGGGTTAGAACCCAGGGCCTATACATGCTAGGCAAGCATTCTACCACTAAGCCATATCCCCACCTTTTATTTTTAGTTTTGATTTGAGATGGGGGTCATACTATGTTGCCCAGGACAAGAAGTCTCAAATTTATGGGCTCAAATGAACCTGCATTAACTAAGGAATCTTAAGTATCACAGTTTCCCAACCTGACATCACTAATGTACCATCATGTTTAGATTTTCGCCATATCTAAATATTGCCTGTTCTACTACTTGATATTGTCTCTACTGAGTTACTTTTTTTTTTTTTTTTTTTTTTGGTACTGGGGATTGAACTCAGGGATACTCAACCACTGAGCCACATCCCCAGTCCTATTTTGTGTTTTATGTAGAGACCGAGTTTCACTGAGCTGCTTAGTGCCTCGCCATTGCTGAGGCTGGCTTTGAACTCAGCAATTCTCCAGTCTCAGTCTCCCAAAAATTAGCAAATAAAATTCATTAGTTTAAACAAAACCAGAATTTAAAGTACTCAAAAGACATGAACAATATTTCTAAACAATTAATTACAAGTAAAGTCAGGATCCCAGAACAAAATTAATTTTACAGTTCTCAACTAAACTGTAACACTGTCCTAAGCAATTACCGCTTCTAGACTTATTCCCATCAAAGAATTTGCTGCACTGTAGCCAAAAGGATACTTTTTTTAATGTTGTTATATTTTTTATACTTTTATTTTATTTATTTATATGTGGTGCTGAGTGCCTCACACATGCTAGGCAAACCCAGTGCCTCACACACTAGGCAAGCACCCTACCATTGAGTTACCGCTCCAGCCCCAAAAGGATACTTTTTAATAGAAAATCTGATCATAGCACTATCTTGCTTAAAACTCTTCAGTTGCTTCTCAAATCACTCATGAAAAAAGTTATGACACAGCTCACAATGCTTTTCATTCTCCAAAACATGACTTGTCAGCTGGATCTTTTGCCACTCCCCCTCAAATCCCTGTTCTAGTTATACTGAGTTTCATTCATACTCACAGTTCTTCTCCTATCATTTTCTCAGCCCAGTGTCAAATCTCAAAAGTAAATCACATGCTTTCCCAACTCTTAGTTTTTACCACTGTAAATCACTTTACTTATCTGCTTCACACCCCAGTCAGTGTAGGTTCCTTGAAGCCTAGGGCTGAGTTCTTCAGGTTTTCCACTATAAACACGACTGGCACATTAGAGGAAGAAGATACATACAAGTTTTGTGAATGAACAAGCAATATATTACCAAGACCATTTAAAAAGAGTGTGTAGGGCTGGAGGTGTAGCTCAGTGGTAAAGCACTTGCCAAACTTTTGATCCTCAGCATTGCTAGATAAATAAATAAGAGTGTGTGTTTGGGGACAAATCCAAATGACTGAAGGAGTCATTAAATTTATATATGCATAGCCTTTTTACCTACCATAATAAATGGAAAGATGAGTTGGTTTTTTTTTTTTTTTTTCTTTTTTAGCTGAAAGAGCCACACTACTAATGTCCTTTGTGTAATTAAAGTAGCTAAACCAGGGGGCTGGAGCTCAGTGGTAGAGCGCTTGCCTAGCATGCATGAGGCACTGGGTTCGATCCTCAGCACCACATATAAATAATAAATGAATAAAATAAAGATCCATCAACAACTAAAACAATATTTTAAAAATCTGGAAAAAAAAAAAAAAGTAGCTAAACCAGGACTAGACTAAAGAACATTAACACAGGAAAATCCCTCCAAAGAAATGTGACTGACAGAATATTCTTACTTGTACTTACTCAAATCATCTGATATGTCTTCAATTCCTGAAGCACTATCATCGGAATCTCCAGCATTATCTGTCCGCATCTGTTGCTTCTGAGATCGGGGTAAGTTTTCTAGAGCAGATTTTTCTCTCTGTAGAGCTTCAATATTCACTTTGTCCACAGAAATAAAGGAGGTTGGAATTTTTTTTCCAGTCTGTTGTAATTCTGTCTGTCTAATACTTTGTTTCAACAGTAAACTGGTCACCTTTTCTGGTTCTGCTGGTGAACTGAGCCCCTTTTCCGATTTCATGTGAGAACTAGGTGCTTTTTCTATTTTCCTCTGTGAACTAAGTGACTTTTCTGCTTCTGCTACAGGTAAACAGGGTAATTTTTCTGTCTTCACTGGTAAATTAGGTGACTTTGGTGATTTTTCTGCCTTTGCCTGTAAAGTGGGCACCTTTTCTAATTTTGCCTGTGACGTGGGTACCTTTTCAGCTTTCACTGGTAAGTTTGGTAGTTTTTTAGCTTTGCAATGACTTTGATCTCGAAGGACTAACCCCAAGTCTTTAGGGCCTGAAACACTGGCAGCATTTACTTTACATGATTTAACTTCTGTTTTTTCTATACAAGTATCATTTTGCTTGGTTTTTTTACTACTGCTCTTATTTGGAGAGCTGGTCCCAATTTCTTTTGTAGATTTATCATTTCTAGCTTTCAAAGTTTGATTAGTGATAGCTTTAACTGTTTTGCTTTCTTCACAAATAACATTCTTCTTTGGTTCATGATTTTCACTTTTAGATGTCTTAGGCTCTTCCATTATTTGAAAACCTGCTTCTTTCCAATTGTGATATTGTAAATGGCAGATCTCCAGTAGTTTGAATTGCTCCAAATCCAGTTTAGGCAAGCAAACTATTGGGTTAAAAAAAAAAAATCTGTTATTTAAAATGCAAAACCATTTTTAAGGTGGTAAGACATTTATAAAGCTTTTAAAAATTTTTCTCAAAACTGAAGAAATAGTTTTTAAAAAGATAAAACTCAAGGGGCTGGGATTGTAGCTCAGCGGTAGAGCGCTTGCCTCGCATGCGTGAGGCCCTGGGTTCGATCCTCAGCACCACATACAAAAGCAATAAAATAAAGACACTGTGTCCATCCACAACTAGAAAAAAAAATTAAAAAAAAAAAAAGATAAAACTCAAAACTATATGAGAAGGAATTAAAGCCCATTAAGTAAAAGCCAAATATTCACAGAGAGAAATCTAATATACCTATGGTTATATGGCATCAAAACAAAGAATTTTTAGAGAAGCAAAAAGCTGTTTTAGATTCCCAATAAGAATTTCAAGGGCTGGGGCTGTAATTCAGTGGTAGAGCACTTGCCTAGAACATGTGAGGCACTGGATTCAATCCTCAGCACCACATAAAAAATAAAGTAGGGCTGGGATGGTAGCTCAGTGGCAGAGCGCTTGCCGCGCATGTGTGAGGCACTGGGTTCGATCCTCAGCACCACATTAAAAAAATAAATAAATAGGGGCTGGGATTGTGGCGCAGTGGTAGCATGCTCGCCTAGTACACATGAAGCACTGGGTTCAATCCTCAGCACCACATAAAAACAAAGATATTGTGTCCACCTACAACTAAAAAAAATAAATGAATATTTTTTTTAAATAAATAAATAAATAAATAAATAGGGGCTGGAATTGTGGCTCAGTGGTAGAGCGCTTGCCTCGCATGCGTGAAGCACTGGGTTTGATCCTCAGCACCACATAAAAATAACTGAAATACCCTTCAATAGATGACTGGATAAAGAAACTGTGGTATATATACACAATGGAATATTATTCATCAATAAGAGAGAATAAAATTATGGCATTTGCAGGTAAATGGATGGAGTTGGAGAATATCATGCTAAGTGAAGTAAGCCAATCTCAGAAAACCAAATGCCGAATGTACTCGTTGATAAGTGGATGCTGATCCATAATGTGGGGAAGGACATGGGAACAATGGTGGATCTCTGTTCACAGGGGTGTAAGGGGGGAGGGGGC